>JAHPZR010001234.1:0-2500 GCA_019787425.1 Platygyra sinensis | reverse complement strand
TGCTCGCCTGTATTTAAACACTGGCAAGACAAGACGGCTGCCGGGCTGCTAGAATTATCACTTTTCGATTATCACCGGACATACGAACGCTTGACGCTTAAGCTACCGTTAAGTGAAACACTTTTACACGTTTGTAAAAATGTTCTTTAATTTAACTTTTTTACAAGGGTTATCATGGCATGCTCCTTCGCACTTTAGCTGAAGACTTGATTGTCAACGGAACCAGATCTTCTTCCACACAGAAAAAAGGGCTGATAGCTCCTACTTTTGCGTCGAAATACGTTTAAAACTCCAATTCCTATAGAGGCGCTGTCCTCTGAAACGCTATAGGGTGATCAAATGCATCGATAATAAAGTGCACAGGCGTGAAATGCTTTTTAAAAAATGTTGTTAATTGTCACACTCTTAGGGATTTTAATTTTAATGTTTTAGCCCCACAAATAATCAACAACAGATCTGGGAATTTTATCTATCTTTAACTATTGACTTAATTTAACAAAATTATGCCTTTTATAAGAATGATTTTTATCCTTTAGTTGTACCTTCTTAATCATTTTTAGCATTTGTATCTTTTTATTTAGTACACGACGCCACAAACTTGTAGCTTTGAAATTGTTTAAAGGTTTCATGTGTTCTTCGCTGTAATATATCGTCGCGCGGCAAACAAACTATTTCATTCTTGTCGTTTTCAAACTGGTTCTTGCTCGTTTCTCTCGCCTTATTTTCTGTTGTTTTCTCAACTGTTGGCCGTTATATTTTATACAAGAATGGAAATTTTCCGTTTTGTCCTCGAAGTGAATAATTAACTCATTTCCCCTATTCAACTTTCTCGGCTTCTGTTGGACATTTTGTCGCGCAACAAAGAAAAAATAACTTATAATTTCTTGCTTTCTGATCAGTTTTCAGTACACATTAGGTTGCGCTGGTTTAGTTGATATTTTTTAATATTTTGGCCAGTCATTTATTCAACTTTAAATAAGCGATGTCGACTTGAAGCCTGTTCTTGTCACAGAGTGCTACCACTGTTCGTTACACGTAAGAATTACATCCTTTTGGTGTAGAAGTGAACTATTTTTCAAAATATGTGTTCGTCATGAAAATCAACAAAACTACTGGTTATTACTGTAAGAGTAAAATAAATTTCGAAAACCTACGTCGCTCAGTGATAGATTCCATGCAAATAATATTGAATGTATTCTGGAAATTATTGCAATAATTGCTTCAAACGAGGTTTGTTTCCTGGAGATGTCAATGGAGGCTTTGCTCGTTTTCAGTCGTTTTAGTTTGGACGATAGGTAAAAACGCATCAAAAAGTATGCGTTTCCCTTCGGAAACGGATTTGAGTGGTGAATAATGTGGAGTATTACTTCGAAGCTAAATTCAACTTTTGGAACAATTGGTAACCCCAGGGCTGATAAAATGACTTGGCAAAATTCGGAGAAGTCGTGGGAAAAAACTCTAGCTTTCGTTTTAAACCTAAAGAATTTAAAATTTAAACATGCTGATATGCTGCAAAGCACATCTGCGAAGGTTTGAACATTTTCTTTGCTTTCATGTGAAGTTTCTTGGCCTCGGCGTGAATGAAGATTTATTGTTATCGAACTTCCTTTTCCATTTCTTTTCATTTGGCTCCATGTATTTAGGAATTTAGGTTTTAAAAGTGAACAGAAACTTGCAGACTTCATCTCTCCATACTTAATTTTCGGCGACTTGTTTATTTAGTTTATTCGGTTTCGTTTAAATATATTTTTACAGTGTTTTTTAGCCAGTACAAAACTGCTGAGAAAGAACTAAGTGGCCACTAATTTACAGCAGTTGAAATACGATAGATCTCAAAATGATTGATTTATCTCGTCTTTTTGATTTTGATGTTTTATCTTTCTTTCGCTGCTTTGCAAACAAATATTGAGCTTCCTGAAGAAATCCAAGTTTCTACCCCGTCATGTGTGCGAGTCTTTTAACGTAAAGATTATCCAGTCATCCATTACTGGTACGCAATGCTCGTCTGTATTTAAAACATTGGCAAGACAAGACGGCTGCCGTGCTGCTCAGGAGTAAAATTATCATTTTTCCGGCGATTTTCACCGGACATACCAACCGGCTTGACGTTTTAGCTACCGTTAAGTGAAACACTTTAACACATTTGTCTAAATGTTCTTTAATCAAACTTTTCTACAAGGGTTATCATGGCATGCTCCTTCGCACTTAAGCTGAAGAGTTCATTGTCTACGGCAACAGATCTTCTTCGCCGGACACTGAAACAAGGGCTGATAGCTCCTATTTTTGCCTCCAAACACGTTCAAAACTTCATATCCTATAGAGGGGACTGTCCTCTGGAACGCTATAGGGCGATCAAATAGATCGATAATAAAGTGCACAGGCGTGAAATGCTTTTTGAAAAATGTTGTTAATTGTCACTCTCTTAGGGATTTTAATTTTAATGTTTTAGCCCCACAAATAATCAACAACAGATCTAGGAATTTTATCTATCTTTAACTAT
>JAHPZR010001231.1:0-65656 GCA_019787425.1 Platygyra sinensis | reverse complement strand
TGTTGCGAGGATGTTGTCATGGGAACTGAAAATTGCATGTCAAGCCGCTGGGCTGTTGCGCGTCATAGGATTGACTATTAATTTCTAGACCCTCCCAGACCGGAAGTGATCTTAAAATAACTTCACGGGGATTATCTTGAGAATAGTACAAAGCCCATAGGATTGATTAGCTCTTTAACCTATTCACTTTCTCTTGCCACTACTGCAAGCCTCGCTCCCAAAGCACACTACTCAAGTGGTTTCGCAGTTAAGAATTGGCATTAGACCAAATACTTGACAGCACCAGGTTAAACTGAAAAAAATATAAAGGGAAGACAAAACAGTTAGGCATCTGTTGTCAATGACATTGTTGGCCTATTTAATTGCTTTCTAGAATTGATTTTATGAGCAAGAGAATTATCTTTACATGATTACGCAATTCGTTGAGAAAAGCAATCGCTTTTTATGCATGTTCAGGACATAATACATGAAACACTAGAGACAATGTTCCACTGGGATATCCAATCACAGAGAAGAGAGTTGACAATACGACGTGTTGCGAAGTATTTTTGACGAAATTTGATGTGTTTGGATAGCCGATGAATCCACTGCCTTGAGTATTTGATGTAATATTTCTATATCGCCATAAAAACTAAGGAGTATATTGCGAAGAAAAATCGTCAAAATCTATGCTAAGGAAGACCAGATGTACAAACCTCCTTCATGGTAATGATTTTTTTTTTGACTAGATGAGTTTGAGAACATTTGGTCAGATATTTTTCCCGCTCTCGATTTAATTTCCTGCTTTTTTTTCGCGTCAAACGCGAATCATTTTCCTAAGGATGCAGTTCCCGTGTCTACACGAAATGGTTAACTGTATCGTTTTGGAAATGCTCCATGGGCTTTCAACAGTTGTTTTATCGTCAAAGTGACAATAAAGGCTAGGAAACGTCTTATTATTGTTATCTTGACATCTTTATCGCCTGGATTTATGTACATGAGGCACTTGCTGCTACTGAATATTTTAATTTGATAATTATATAAACATGACTTCGAAACCTGGCTTAGCACAGTTTTGCTTATGCCATCATAGCAGTGTCAACGGGAGGAGTAACTGCAATACAAAAGTTACGATCACAACTGAAACCACGTCCCTATGTCACAAAGTAAAAGATGAAAGTGAACACTTCACTGAGGGCGCGTTTGTTTGGGATCATTCCGGAATAAGAAAAATTGGAATAATGCGAGTAAGCGTTTGTTTGGGAGCTGTTCTCATTCTGGAATAACCGGATTTCCATTCCGGCTATTCTGCTCCCAGGAGCAGAATACAGTAAACACCCGCATATAAGAACACCAGGCTGAAATTTGGCCAATAAAGCCCCATTTTTGTAAGAACAAGATCAGCCTGAAAAATTCAGCATGTTCTTTTAAAATGGAAAAGGTGTCGTTATGACATAAAAACAAGTGATTTTATGTTGCCAGTCATGACTCTATCAGCTGTCGAGTGGTCGTATTTTTGTATTGAGTACTGTACTGATGTTTCTACTGTTGTTGATTTTTTTCATGCTTAATTACTGTAGTGTATTTATCCATCATTACCTATAATGAAGGACAGTCAGTCATCGTATCTATAGGCTCAATGATACAGTACAGATCATTAAAATCAAAGAATATTTATTAATTTATGCTAATTTTACATCTAGGGGCATTTTTGGGTAGTACCCGTATAACTAATACAGTATAGAAATTTAAGAACATGTTAAGAACACTTTCAGGCTGATTTGTCACTAAGCACCCGTTAAATAAGAACCCGATCAGCCTGACCTCCGAAATCATGTGTTCTTATATGCGGGTGTTTACTGTAGCCGGAAGAGCTAGAATAATGACGTCATTGTTTCCGCTGGAAACAAAGATGGGGTCGTGTTCAGGTGAAAGTGTTGAGGCTGTCGAGAGAAGGAAGGGCTTCTGATGGAGCAGAGAGGACACTTTGTTGTTAATTTCCCAATATAGAGAGCATGAGAAGCTTTTCAGAAATGTAAATTGTAAGACGAAAACCGTTTAGAAGCTAATAACAGCGAGTACAGCGGCAGAAAATCCAAATTTCATCCCACGAGCTCAGCAGGCTGAAGGGACGTGAAAATCATTGACACTCGCCTTTCGCAAGTGTTGTGACCACAACAGTATTTTGGGAAATGACCGAAATGAATGCCAATTATATAGGGAAATTGCAGAGTTCTATGGTTACACTAATGTTCGCCCGTATGCGACAGGCAGCAGCTCTGGGAAGGCGGATTGAAAAATCTCGTCACTTCTCTGAGCCTGCGGTTTTCGTTGCTAAAGTTGCTAAGCGACAAAAACTCAGCTGACTTTTTCATGCAACAGACAGCAAGCGCATCAGAATATCCATAATATTAGGAATAATCGTTCGTTTGGCAAACGAAAAACTTACCTATTCTGGAATATATTCTCATTCCGGAGTATTCCAAACGAATGCGCCTTGAGACTTTCATGACTATAGGCCCTTTTTGCACGGCGGATCCGGTCACATGATACGGATTAAATTATGCTGGGTCGCAAATTGGGACTTCCAAAACAAAGGACCTCATACCAGTCCAGCCGACTTTCCTTTGCTTTAAAAGTTCCACTGCGTAATTTGCGTCCCAGCATAATTCATTCCTTCCCATGTGACCATGTGCAAAAGGCCTGTTTCATCAATTTAACAAATAGAAGGCCTTGAAGAGTATACTACAACCCCAGAAACTAACATCTTCCACCATTCTCTTTTAGCTATTTGTCCCCGTGGCTGGGTGTCTCATGTGATGGAAGACACGGACACAGTGTACTGTTACCTTGTGAGAAAGACTATGCACACGTGGTACTTAGCAAGAGATGACTGCTTGAACTCCGACTCAGATCTGTTGAGTATCACCAGCGCCAAAGAACAAGAGTTTGTTACCAAGCATCTACTGGCAGAGTCCTTCATGTGGATTGGGTTCAATGATTTGGAAAATGAAGGCAAATGGGCCTGGAGTGACAGGTATTGTGATGTATCTCTTGGAATAATTAATAGCCAATTCCCTCTTTGACATGCTGTCCCTATGCCAAACACGATAATCAATGTAGAAAAATCATGTTTTAAGGGCGGTTGAAACGGTCATGATAGTTGATGATAGTTGATGATAGTTTCAACTATCACGTTTGAACACGAACTATCATTCACTATCATCAACTATCATGCAGTTTGGACATGTTCAAATTCGACATGATAGTTTATGATAGTCTTTTCCGTTTGGCCGAGCGGATGATAGTGCACGATAGTTTTTCGGTCAGCCGGGATAACCAAGGCGGGCTCAATGCAATATGGCTACCGCATTGCCATCGTCCTGTGAAGAACAACAGAGCAATGATTTGGACGAATATTCGGACGACAGTGAAAGTGAGAAAAGCGAAAAAATGTAAAAAACCAGGCGACGAGAAGTAGAGTGGTAGTTTGATATGCAACCTAATAGATGAGTACGAGGCCCGACCATGTTTGTGAAACATTTTTTGCGATGACTACCGTGTACCAGTTCGCGACGCTAGCACATTGCGCGATTTCGACAAACTATCATGAACTATCATGACATGGACCGTTTGATCGCAAACATGATGGTTAAAAATTAGACTACGAGCAGATAGTCGCAGCCGAGGCGCAGCCGAGTTGACTTTCGCTCGTAGAAAACGAGGGCGAGTAGTCTAATTGTTTTAGTATAAATTTACCATAGTCTCATTGCATAAAAAAAAAAGTCAAGTAACGCATAGAAAAGAACTGTTTTATTATGTTACATCAGGTTCAAACGTGATGCGCGATGTGTACTGATGCGTAACTGTTGACTATCAGCAGATAGTCAACAGTAACATAGCCAATCGAATTCACGGATTCACAATAGACTACGGTCAATTTATACTAATCAATGATAGTCGATGATAGTTGAAACTATCATCGACTGTCATCAACTATCATGACCGTTTGAACCGGCCTTTTATAAACTACCGAAATACGGCCAATGAACATATTGACCTAATTACAAGTCGCTCCCGTGATCTGTCATATCGCGCAGCGTTCGCTCGTTTTTGAAATTCAGTCGCTGGCGTACCACGCGTAGAACAGTGAACCAGTTGGGATTCTTAATAGTTTCTGTTCTATTTGCAACAATCGTTTGTCTACATACAGTGTTCTCAATTAGCACAACAGTGCTAAATACATTTGACGCGTAAATAAAGTTATTATTAAGTTATTATTATTATTGTTATTATTGTTGTTGTTGTTGTTGTTGTTGTTATTATTATTATTATTATTATTATTATTATTATTATTATTAATATTATTGTTATTATTATTATTATTAAACTGTAAATTAAACTGTAAATTAAACTTAGTAGTTCATACCAAATGCTGGAAAGGAGCATTTTGCATAGATTGCGAAGTTAAATTTACAGAGGTAAAACAAGCGAGAAAAGTCAAGCCTGAAGTCACGTGTCGTCGCAAATCTGAGCAAGTCGATGATGTGATCAGCGGCACGGGTAGACCGCAACAAAATAGGATTTTCAGGTTTTTAAAACTTCATAGAAAAATCGCTTTTTATCCAAATCGAAAAATTTTTTTCGCCAAAGTTCATTGCATGGAATACAGGATCAGATGGGAAAATAAAAATTTTGACGATATGGGCACTTTAAGCACTTGAGAGGTTCTTAAAATTGTCGCTCCCTTTGTTCAGGAGATTGTTCTAAAATCCTCGACTCTGCTTCCACAAGTTTCTAATTGAAAATTAAAGAAGCCATTATTCCCAAGTCAAACATCTTAATTTATCCCTGTCATACTAATTAGCCTCTTTTCTTAGCTTAAATAGTTTGGTTTTTTGTGTGTGCGTGTGTTTTTATTCTGTTCTCGCCTTCATCCTTAATTATTCATGTCATATCTCACTCTGTTACACTACTTATTGCATAACTTCATTTTATTTCTCATTGTACAACTGACGATGGATGTTGTTTCATCCAAAACATGTTGATTAAATATGAACTTCAAAAACATCGTTTGGTTCATCAAAGCGATATTATTATTTTTGTTATTTTTGTTAACTGTAATTTCAGTTGGCTTTTTTAAACCGACGAAGACCGAAATTGTTCTGTCCAAACGCCTTTGTATAAGTAACTTTAAAAGTTTTTTTTTAACGTTTTCGTAGAGTCGGTCAGTGTCAAACAAAACTTCGAATGTATTATGTTACTGAAGTCATGTTTCCCTCGCCATCTGTCTCGGGAATGGCTGTTTTAAAGAAGTGTAAAAGGGTACGCGAATATGTAGAAAGGAAGTCTACGGATCTCACTATCGGGCACTCGGACTGTGACCAGGTCACTGCACACTTTCCGACATTGTCGCGTTAGCTTTTATGATTCTCGAAAACAGCCATTCTCGAGAGCGAGCTCTATACTGAAAGTCAGATATTTCTCTTAGAACTCCTCAAAATTATAAGAACTGGGCAAGAGGCGATCCTAACAATGGAGGCACTTACAGAAAGAAAGACGAGGACTGTGCTGTGCTGAAATCAGATGGAAAATGGAACGATTATCCTTGTAATACACTCTTTAAGTACATCTGTAAAGCAAGAGCAAGTAAGTGGAACTTCATCAAAATTCTACGTTAATTAAATTCTGATGCCTGGACAAACAAACCGGCTACGAGTCCACATCTTCTACGCTCGTAATAGTGGAATGTCAACTTGAGGATCTAGCATAAATGATCAGTTATTTTGACTATTTTTGAATTCGGCAAAAATGCGTGTGCATGATTGTCCGTATAGAGTCGTTAATAGTGATCATATGCAAATTTCCTTCGAAGCGTAAATAATTCGTTTTTTTTATGATAGTTGTTTTGTTGAAGGAGGTTTGGCGCGGACAAGCATGTCCTTGAAAGATTTTCCTTCCTGTAAGATACAATCGGTGGCTGATTAAAGATGTCTTTGTAGTTCTGAAAAGAACTGTTTATCAGCTATTAGCGCAAGACCGGTTTCGAACCCAAACTATCTTAACTGACCACTCCCCGAATGGGGTTTTGAGGGCCAATGAAACCAAATGCTGAAACAAGTGACGCAAATGAGTATAGTGACATGGTTAAAAATTCCAATGGTAGGAGGCAGACCAGTTGGCTATTTACGAGCCAATGACCAAGAAGTTGAACCAAGAAGTTGAACAAGGGTCTACCGAGAAACAACTCCAGCTTAGTGGTCAGAGAGGGACTTGAACCCGTGACCTCCGGATTTCAAGTCCGGCGCCCTAACCACTCGGCCACGCTGCCTCCGTACATTCTAAGTAATACTACGATCAGCAGTTGAGTAAGGTGCGACAGTAGTCTGGTAACACAGTTTTAATGGTAAAATCGTGTCGTTGTCCCAGGCAATTGGCTCCGTTTCCAGTGGGAATTGTCGGCTTTTCACGTCATTAGCACCAAAGCGTGCGAAATTGCAGGCGACGTGACGAAGATTACAATGAGAGTACGATTTTTGATTTTCTAACCAGTCACTTTCCCAGAGCCCTCGCTGTTCATGTTGGCTTTAGGTAGAGAGGGTAGCTCATGGGATGAGTTGGGTATGTGACGTGATAATGTGAAGCCTGTAAACTAGAATTGAAAAGTCGTTCTAGTACTCGATCTCCTACTCCAATCTCAAAGTCGCCTATTATTACCAGTGGAAACGAGCCAGGAAGTCTGTGACAACACCGCAATTTAAGGTCAGCAAAGTTCTGTGGCGCCTTACTCAACTGATAATCGTAGTTATCTTTGGTATAAGTGAAACCATTTGTTTGATCTCCCGGGTGAAATCGTGTTGTCTTGCTTGTTTCAAATTGTGCTATAATCATGGCCATACAAGCTTACTGAAAGAAGTAACTCTGCCGGGAATGTCACATGATCTGTAATGAGAAAAATACACGACAATGAATGGGTGGAAAATTTGTTCTCCAAAATTGTTTTAATTGACAATGAAGGTGTCCAACCACCCTTACCCCCCCCCCCCCCCCCCCCAACACCACAAACCTTTACCTCGTAGCGAAGATCATGAATAATGAAGCAACTTACTCAGTAACTGGACAAGATTAATTACTCCCAGCCTTTCACCCCCCTCCCCCCCAAAAAAAATGAAGCAGCAAAAGACACTGCAACCAACAGAGACGATCAGTCAGTCAATCAATCCGGCAATCAATCAGTCAATCAATCAATCAATCAATCAATCTATGACGCTGAGATGTGATCATCGCAGTTGTAATCGCAATTTAAGCAATTGCAAATTCTAGCCTGAAAAAATATAACGATGGTGACACTAAATAGTTATAAAACTAAAGAACTTGAGGTCCTTTCAAAAGTGATTGAGGATGAAAATATTTGCAATGACAAGTCATAAAAAAACTGAATTAAAAGTGCCTCAAAATTATTTCAGTTGATTGATTTGAATTTAATCGACGTCAGTTTTCATGCGTCTGTACTGTTATTGATCATGAATTTCGTCATAAGATTGTCAAAGTAGCTGTGGATCCGTGAGGCGATAGCCAAGTGGATCCGCAGACTACTTAAACAATGTTATGACGAAATTCATTGCCAATAACAGAACACACGCATGAAAAACTGACGTCAATTTGTTTTTTTTTTGCAATAATAAATTGTCAAATTGTCCGTTCTCGCTCGTTGGCGCATGACATAAATTATAAATTCATGTGTCTGTCCGTTTATTGACAATATAAATTAGCCAATTAGCGCTGGAGAATTTTGCAGTTATCGTAAACAGTTTGATTGATGAGAAGAGTATTTGAAGGCCCTACTGGGATTTCCGATACCGAGAGTGATTTAGAAATAACGTGCAGGGGATAAGCTTAGGAGTAAGGCCCACATAGGGGATGGGATTAACTCTCTCACCCTTACTTATCTTTACAGGTCGCCTATCAGTTGAAGGATTTCACATCTCTAGGGCAGACAACGGATAGGACATTGTCAAAAGTCTATTTGAACAATAAAACACCACTTCTGGTTCAGAGGCTTCAGCAAACGATGAAGAATACAAGAAATGTTTGTCAAAGTTTCCTTCAACGTACTGAGTGGGTTATTAAGCCGATCGACCATAGAAAGTTCCTTTCATGGACCACTGTGTAAAATTTCCATTACTGGATCAATAGTCAGTAGCTACAGACCAATCAGAGTAGCGCAGTCAGTTCAGGTTTTGTATTATATCATTCTAACCTGTAAAAATATTGTTAGAATGTTGTTTCGGCTCTCCTGAAATTATATAAATATATATTAAACAGACCGTTGTATTGTTTATCACCATTTAACATCAGCAGTGTTCAACTTATAAGTTCTTTTTATGGAATAAACAGTAGACACTTTTTGAGAATCCAGGGACTTGATCACGCAAGAGACATCCTACCAAAGAGAATTACAGGAAAGCTTTGACATGACAAGGAGAAATGCGACACACATCATGAGACGTTTGTTGTTTACACTGGCCTTTTTCCAATAGACGGATTCTGCTAACGTGTTTACAACTTTGTTACTACCCAATTCGAGTTATATTATGGTTCATTTGGGAGGTTACAATTCTTCTGTTTGTACATACTCCCATGCTCACATGCAATAAGTTGCTTGTGACAACTTTAAAAATTGACACCTCTCGAATGAATCATCACGTGGTCTGAATTGGGTGGAAACGAGGAACTTTAGCCGAATCCGTCTAAAGATCTGGTTGAACCAATCGTAATGTTAGCTTCGGAGGCCAAAAAAGTATATTATTAGTTGGTCGAGTGGATCCCTTTGCCTCCTGTTTGCAAAGAGATTTTTTAAGTTACTTTTCCTGTCAATAAGTTGTATAACCTGTAGTGCAGTGAGTTAGGATATGCGAATAAGAGAAACGAAATAAATATTTATCTGACGTATTTTAATACAAATATATCCCCCTTTCACAATCTGATGACTCGTTGTAATGCTGTGTTAAAGCCGAGGAACTGTGTTACGATAATTTTCATGCGCAGTACGACTTTGACTGACACTAACTGAAAAATCCACTATAAGGTTTTTGACCAATAGATTTCGGTAATTTGCGGTTTTCTCGTGCCGCTTTGTATAAAACGTTTCAAATAGGTGTTATTAACCTAGCGTGTGGTCCGTATTGGAGAAATAGCTTGCCGTTCGTCAATTTAGAGCGGGGTGAATTTGAGCGAATAGTAATCATCCTGTCAATGCTTTAGATTTTACTGAGGGCGCAGTCGCCGTGTGCAAGGGTATAAGTGACTTAGGATAATTTGTTTTTATCAACTGAGTTGATAATGTGAATTGGCCACCGTAAAGAGATTAGTGGTGGCCAATTCACATTATCAACTCAGTTGATAAAACCAAATTATCCTGTAATACTCCCACCGACGCAGCACCTTAGTTTCTTTAGAAACTTACCCCCTTTATTAGTGACTTAAACACGGAGCGATCCTATAAAAGGCAAGGACACACCCTCTTTAAGCACTTTGTTGGCTTTCCTGTGCAATGGTGGAAAGCCAGAATAACGGTCGCATAACATAGACATCGTGGAGAAATAGCGTTTTTCTTTTCGTCAAACCAACCGTAAATAATAAAGATACAGTGAGAATAAAACTTATATTAAGACTTTAGATGATAGCTTTAGAAGAACAAAAACGATGAATTATCTTCGTCGCTTCACGCGGAACATTCAAATTTCGCCGCTAATTAAAATAACAAAGCTGATGCCTGCAAGCAATCTGTTTCCATTTATCTCAGCATGCTGAGAACGAAAATTAAACGAAATCTCGTAAGAGGTAGTTAGCCTGTGGACACAGACGAATTTTGGTGGGATATTTAAAATTATTCAGGTTTATGAGCGTTATGATGGTGCAAACAAAATGCAAATTGAACAACACTGAGTTGATCCTCAAAGTGTTCTATATTCAGAGCAAAGAAAATGGAAGCCAATCAAATGGGAGTATTGGCCGTCCGTTGGGATTTGTGATTGACAGGCTGAACACCTCAGCCTCGTTATATAGGAACGCTCCGTGTTTAAGGCCATTACAAAATTCCTATAACTAATAAGGTCATTCATGTAACTGAACTGCCTTTTTTTGAAATCTACCTTAGCCCTTAGCTTAAGCAGTTCCTATTGTATTTTTGCAAGTGTTAACAAGGCGAGATATGCCAAAGCTGTTCCCAACTTCGGCCAATTTCTTTGACTGTTGTTATCATGAGACTTTTTGAAACGATTGGTCTATAGGCTTGAACTTTCCTGTATTTGCAAACGATTATATCGATTTAGATCAGTTTGCCTATCGTGGAGGCCAGAACTCTACTATGGCATTGATTAAATGTCAACATACATGGTTAAAGTGGCTTGATGGTAACGCCGATTTTTGTCAGAATTTTTTCCTTTAACTTTAGTAAGGCCTTCGACTCTGTATCACACAATATCCTCTGTAGTAAATTGAAGCAAGTTAGCATTAATCCTTATATTATTAATTGGCTTATTAGTTTTTTAGATCAGAGAAAGCAGCGAGTTGATGTCGATGGTTACCGTACTGAATATGTTTTTGTAAATAGGGGTGTTCCTCAAGGTACAGTTCTGGGGCCGGTATTATTATCTATTTTTATTAACGATATCAAAGCTGTTAATACTAATAAGAATCTTCTAGTTAAATTTGCAGATGATATAACTGTTCGTTTGCCGATTGAGCTAAATGTAGGCTTAGAAACGGAAGTCCAATCCTTTATTGAATGGTCCGAGAAAAACCGCATGGAAGTTAATTTGACGAAAAACATGGGAACTTCTTTTACGAGGAAAGTCTACCAGGATGCCTCCTAAACCAATCAAGATCATAGGGAGGAAAGAAAAACTGAAACTATTAGGCGTTACCTTTGAGCAAGTGCAAGTTAATTGGGATACTCACATTGATTATTTAGTTAGTAAGGCTAGCAGTAGGTTATATATTGTAAGAATATGTAAATACTATGGGTACTCTATTGAGAATTTGGACTTACCGGCTTTTTCAAAGTTTGATCCTTTCAGTTTTTACTTATGCTATTGAGGTCTGGGGGTGCACTTTTATAAACAATTATTGGATGAGGTTTTTGTGATATCCAGAATAATCAAGGTCGAGGTGGGGGTTATCAGCCGAAGCCTTCGGCTTCGGCTGATAACCCTTACCGAGACCTTGATTATTCTGGATATCACAAAAACCGAATCTAATAATTGTTTTATTATACATTAAACTCAAAAACTTGGAAGTCATGTTTCTGCTTCTTCACTGATGGCAAGCAACACGAGTCGCGCGAAGTTGACATGATTACCCTTGGAAATCATGCACTGCGGTCGTACATGACATAATTACCCGTGACCTTGACATGATTACCTGTGACCTTGACATGATTATTGTATAATCTGCAGTAAAGGCGTCACGGGCGCTGATTTCGAAAATTCACTGTACGCTTTCGGCCAATAAGAAAAGAGTTACAGAGTTCAATGTATAATGATAGTAAATATTTAGGTAGAATTGATAAGCTCTTTGCCAGGTGTTATAAGTTGGGTTACTGCTCAAAGCAGCACAGTATCTTGGATATTCGTCATAACAGAGATATGAAGTTATGGCGAAGGATCTCATCCACCAACACTGCGTTGAGCGATCTTTCACCTCCCCAGAGAACACGGCAGTTGAGAACTAGGCTGCATAATTATATTCTACCTAATGTCCGGACAAGTCGTTTTAAATCAGTTTTTATTAATAGATGTCTTTTTAGTAGTAATTAAGATTTGTAAATTGTTGCACGTCTGTTTTCACAATAAATTCTTAATAATGACCTTTATTATTATTATTATTATTATTATTAGTATTATTATTACTATTAGTAGTAGTAGTAGTATTATTACTATTATTATTATTATTATTATTATTATTATTATTATTACTATTTTGTACTCCCGATTGATAAGGGTCTGGAAAAGACAACAGCCTCGTTTACGTTCTGTTGCGTCCGATCTACTTGTTATGTGTTCAATGTAGTGTTCTATTTGTTGTGATCATCAAAACTGCAGTACTCAGCAGTTTTAACGTTAGTAAACACTTTGTCAATAGCCATTCTGCTGTTGGAACGAAGTCCGGAGAACAGATCGTTTTGAAAATTTACCTCCAGAATCATTATTTTCAGTTAAAGAGAGATTGGTGTTGCTTACTCTATTTTGTTATGAAAAGAACAAATCAATATTAGACAAAGATAGGCTCACATCCATCATCATTCACTGCGAGAGCCGTATGATTAACAATTATTCCATGAGCGCGCGTTGGATATGAGATGATAGATAGCCAAGGAGGCGCGTAGCGCCGAGTTGGCTATAATCATCTCATATCCAACAAGCGCAAGTGGAATAATTGTTTTATTAAAAATGCCCCAAATTATAGAAAACTGGACTACAATAAAAACCAAAAGGCCCAAAAAATCACGCATACGCTCACCATGTTTGTAGATCATGGTATAATGGCTCATATACCATGATGGCTTAGCCAATGAAAACTCTCGAATTACATTATCCAATGATTCAGTTTTTAATAATACCACATATTACTATATACTAAAACAGTGGATAGCGTTAAAGGCGCGCTCTGATTGGCTCGTCAATCCAAAAGTATACTTTACTGTTTAACTCCGAGCAACTCGGGAAAATATGGCGTCCCGGTGGAAGTCATCCAAATTAATTTTTTGTGGTGTATATTATCTCAATGGCTTAGCAAATACTAAAACAACTATTCACCTCAGTGTCGGTGGCTAGCAGTGGATATTTACCTTGCCGACTCGGTAAATATCCACCGCTAGCCACCGACACTGAGGTGAATAGTTGTTTTAGTATTTGCTAAGCCATTGAGATAATATACACCACAAAAAATTAATTTGGATGACTTCCACCGGGACGCCATATTTTCCCGAGTTGCTCGGAGTTAAACAGTAAAGTATACTTTTGGATTGACGAGCCAATCAGAGCGCGCCTTTAACGCTATCCACTGTTTTAGTATATAGTAATATGTGGTATTATTAAAAACTGAATCATTGGATAATGTAATTCGAGAGTTTTCATTGGCTAAGCCATCATGGTATATGAGCCATTATACCATGATCTACAAACATGGTGAGCGTATGCGTGATTTTTTGGGCCTTTTGGTTTTTATTGTAGTCCAGTTTTCTATAATTTGGGGCATTTTTAATAAAACAATTATTCCACTTGCGCTTGTTGGATATGAGATGATTATAGCCAACTCGGCGCTACGCGCCTCCTTGGCTATCTATCATCTCATATCCAACGCGCGCTCATGGAATAATTGTTAATCATACGGCTCTCGCAGTGAATGATGATGGATGTGAGCCTATCTTTGTCTAATATTGATTTGTTCTTTTCATAACAAAATAGAGTAAGCAACACCAATCTCTCTTTAACTGAAAATAATGATTCTGGAGGTAAATTTTCAAAACGATCTGTTCTCCGGACTTCGTTCCAACAGCAGAATGGCTATTGACAAAGTGTTTACTAACGTTAAAACTGCTGAGTACTGCAGTTTTGATGATCACAACAAATAGAACACTACATTGAACACATAACAAGTAGATCGGACGCAACAGAACGTAAACGAGGCTGTTGTCTTTTCCAGACCCTTATCAATCGGGAGTACAAAATAGTAATAATAATAATAATAATAATAATAATAATAATAATAGTAATAATACTACTACTACTACTAATAGTAATAATAATACTAATAATAATAATAATAATAATAATAAAGGTCATTATTAAGAATTTATTGTGAAAACAGACGTGCAACAATTTACAAATCTTAATTACTACTAAAAAGACATCTATTAATAAAAACTGATTTAAAACGACTTGTCCGGACATTAGGTAGAATATAATTATGCAGCCTAGTTCTCAACTGCCGTGTTCTCTGGGGAGGTGAAAGATCGCTCAACGCAGTGTTGGTGGATGAGATCCTTCGCCATAACTTCATATCTCTGTTATGACGAATATCCAAGATACTGTGCTGCTTTGAGCAGTAACCCAACTTATAACACCTGGCAAAGAGCTTATCAATTCTACCTAAATATTTACTATCATTATACATTGAACTCTGTAACTCTTTTCTTATTGGCCGAAAGCGTACAGTGAATTTTCGAAATCAGCGCCCGTGACGCCTTTACTGCAGATTATACAATAATCATGTCAAGGTCACAGGTAATCATGTCAAGGTCACGGGTAATTATGTCATGTACGACCGCAGTGCATGATTTCCAAGGGTAATCATGTCAACTTCGCGCGACTCGTGTTGCTTGCCATCAGTGAAGAAGCAGAAACATGACTTCCAAGTTTTTGAGTTTAATGTATAATAAAACAATTATTAGATTCGGTTTTTGTGATATCCAGAATAATCAAGGTCTCGGTAAGGGTTATCAGCCGAAGCCGAAGGCTTCGGCTGATAACCCCCACCTCGACCTTGATTATTCTGGATATCACAAAAACCTCATCCAATAATTGTTTATAAAAGTGCACCCCCAGACCTCAATAGCATAAGTAAAAACTGAAAGGATCAAACTTTGAAAAAGCCGGTAAGTCCAAATTCTCAATAGAGTACCCATAGTATTTACATATTCTTACAATATATAACCTACTGCTAGCCTTACTAACTAAATAATCAATGTGAGTATCCCAATTAACTTGCACTTGCTCAAAGGTAACGCCTAATAGTTTCAGTTTTTCTTTCCTCCCTATGATCTTGATTGGTTTAGGAGGCATCCTGGTAGACTTTCCTCGTAAAAGAAGTTCCCATGTTTTTCGTCAAATTAACTTCCATGCGGTTTTTCTCGGACCATTCAATAAAGGATTGGACTTCCGTTTCTAAGCCTACATTTAGCTCAATCGGCAAACGAACAGTTATATCATCTGCAAATTTAACTAGAAGATTCTTATTAGTATTAACAGCTTTGATATCGTTAATAAAAATAGATAATAATACCGGCCCCAGAACTGTACCTTGAGGAACACCCCTATTTACAAAAACATATTCAGTACGGTAACCATCGACATCAACTCGCTGCTTTCTCTGATCTAAAAAACTAATAAGCCAATTAATAATATAAGGATTAATGCTAACTTGCTTCAATTTACTACAGAGGATATTGTGTGATACAGAGTCGAAGGCCTTACTAAAGTTAAAGGAAAAAATTCTGACAAAAATCGGCGTTACCATCAAGCCACTTTAACCATGTATGTTGACATTTAATCAATGCCATAGTAGAGTTCTGGCCTCCACGATAGGCAAACTGATCTAAATCGATATAATCGTTTGCAAATACAGGAAAGTTCAAGCCTATAGACCAATCGTTTCAAAAAGTCTCATGATAACAACAGTCAAAGAAATTGGCCGAAGTTGGGAACAGCTTTGGCATATCTCGCCTTGTTAACACTTGCAAAAATACAATAGGAACTGCTTAAGCTAAGGGCTAAGGTAGATTTCAAAAAAAGGCAGTTCAGTTACATGAATGACCTTATTAGTTATAGGAATTTTGTAATGGCCTTAAACACGGAGCGTTCCTATATAACGAGGCTGAGGTGTTCAGCCTGTCAATCACAAATCCCAACGGACGGCCAATACTCCCATTTGATTGGCTTCCATTTTCTTTGCTCTGAATATAGAACACTTTGAGGATCAACTCAGTGTTGTTCAATTTGCATTTTGTTTGCACCATCATAACGCTCATAAACCTGAATAATTTTAAATATCCCACCAAAATTCGTCTGTGTCCACAGGCTAACTACCTCTTACGAGATTTCGTTTAATTTTCGTTCTCAGCATGCTGAGATAAATGGAAACAGATTGCTTGCAGGCATCAGCTTTGTTATTTTAATTAGCGGCGAAATTTGAATGTTCCGCGTGAAGCGACGAAGATAATTCATCGTTTTTGTTCTTCTAAAGCTATCATCTAAAGTCTTAATATAAGTTTTATTCTCACTGTATCTTTATTATTTACGGTTGGTTTGACGAAAAGAAAAACGCTATTTCTCCACGATGTCTATGTTATGCGACCGTTATTCTGGCTTTCCACCATTGCACAGGAAAGCCAACAAAGTGCTTAAAGAGGGTGTGTCCTTGCCTTTTATAGGATCGCTCCGTGTTTAAGTCACTAATAAAGGGGGTAAGTTTCTAAAGAAACTAAGGTGCTGCGTCGGTGGGAGTATTACAGGATAATTTGGTTTTATCAACTGAGTTGATAATGTGAATTGGCCACCACTAATCTCTTTACGGTGGCCAATTCACATTATCAACTCAGTTGATAAAAACAAATTATCCTAAGTCACTTATACCCTTGCACACGGCGACTGCGCCCTCAGTAAAATCTAAAGCATTGACAGGATGATTACTATTCGCTCAAATTCACCCCGCTCTAAATTGACGAACGGCAAGCTATTTCTCCAATACGGACCACACGCTAGGTTAATAACACCTATTTGAAACGTTTTATACAAAGCGGCACGAGAAAACCGCAAATTACCGAAATCTATTGGTCAAAAAACCTTATAGTGGATTTTTCAGTTAGTGTCAGTCAAAGTCGTACTGCGCATGAAAATTATCGTAACACAGTTCCTCGGCTTTAACACAGCATTACAACGAGTCATCAGATTGTGAAAGGGGGATATATTTGTATTAAAATACGTCAGATAAATATTTATTTCGTTTCTCTTATTCGCATATCCTAACTCACTGCACTACAGGTTATACAACTTATTGACAGGAAAAGTAACTTAAAAAATCTCTTTGCAAACAGGAGGCAAAGGGATCCACTCGACCAACTAATAATATACTTTTTTGGCCTCCGAAGCTAACATTACGATTGGTTCAACCAGATCTTTAGACGGATTCGGCTAAAGTTCCTCGTTTCCACCCAATTCAGACCACGTGATGATTCATTCGAGAGGTGTCAATTTTTAAAGTTGTCACAAGCAACTTATTGCATGTGAGCATGGGAGTATGTACAAACAGAAGAATTGTAACCTCCCAAATGAACCATAATATAACTCGAATTGGGTAGTAACAAAGTTGTAAACACGTTAGCAGAATCCGTCTATTGGAAAAAGGCCAGTGTAAACAACAAACGTCTCATGATGTGTGTCGCATTTCTCCTTGTCATGTCAAAGCTTTCCTGTAATTCTCTTTGGTAGGATGTCTCTTGCGTGATCAAGTCCTGGATTCTCAAAAAGTGTCTACTGTTATTCCATAAAAAGAACTTATAAGTTGAACACTGCTGATGTTAAATGGTGATAAACAATACAACGGTCTGTTTAATATATATTTATATAATTTCAGGAGAGCCGAAACAACATTCTAACAATATTTTTACAGGTTAGAATGATATAATACAAAACCTGAACTGACTGCGCTACTCTGATTGGTCTGTAGCTACTGACTATTGATCCAGTAATGGAAATTTTACACAGTGGTCCATGAAAGGAACTTTCTATGGTCGATCGGCTTAATAACCCACTCAGTACGTTGAAGGAAACTTTGACAAACATTTCTTGTATTCTTCATCGTTTGCTGAAGCCTCTGAACCAGAAGTGGTGTTTTATTGTTCAAATAGACTTTTGACAATGTCCTATCCGTTGTCTGCCCTAGAGATGTGAAATCCTTCAACTGATAGGCGACCTGTAAAGATAAGTAAGGGTGAGAGAGTTAATCCCATCCCCTATGTGGGCCTTACTCCTAAGCTTATCCCCTGCACGTTATTTCTAAATCACTCTCGGTATCGGAAATCCCAGTAGGGCCTTCAAATACTCTTCTCATCAATCAAACTGTTTACGATAACTGCAAAATTCTCCAGCGCTAATTGGCTAATTTATATTGTCAATAAACGGACAGACACATGAATTTATAATTTATGTCATGCGCCAACGAGCGAGAACGGACAATTTGACAATTTATTATTGCAAAAAAAAAAACAAATTGACGTCAGTTTTTCATGCGTGTGTTCTGTTATTGGCAATGAATTTCGTCATAACATTGTTTAAGTAGTCTGCGGATCCACTTGGCTATCGCCTCACGGATCCACAGCTACTTTGACAATCTTATGACGAAATTCATGATCAATAACAGTACAGACGCATGAAAACTGACGTCGATTAAATTCAAATCAATCAACTGAAATAATTTTGAGGCACTTTTAATTCAGTTTTTTTATGACTTGTCATTGCAAATATTTTCATCCTCAATCACTTTTGAAAGGACCTCAAGTTCTTTAGTTTTATAACTATTTAGTGTCACCATCGTTATATTTTTTCAGGCTAGAATTTGCAATTGCTTAAATTGCGATTACAACTGCGATGATCACATCTCAGCGTCATAGATTGATTGATTGATTGATTGATTGACTGATTGATTGCCGGATTGATTGACTGACTGATCGTCTCTGTTGGTTGCAGTGTCTTTTGCTGCTTCATTTTTTTTGGGGGGGAGGGGGGTGAAAGGCTGGGAGTAATTAATCTTGTCCAGTTACTGAGTAAGTTGCTTCATTATTCATGATCTTCGCTACGAGGTAAAGGTTTGTGGTGTTGGGGGGGGGGGGGGGGGGGGTAAGGGTGGTTGGACACCTTCATTGTCAATTAAAACAATTTTGGAGAACAAATTTTCCACCCATTCATTGTCGTGTATTTTTCTCATTACAGATCATGTGACATTCCCGGCAGAGTTACTTCTTTCAGTAAGCTTGTATGGCCATGATTATAGCACAATTTGAAACAAGCAAGACAACACGATTTCACCCGGGAGATCAAACAAATGGTTTCACTTATACCAAAGATAACTACGATTATCAGTTGAGTAAGGCGCCACAGAACTTTGCTGACCTTAAATTGCGGTGTTGTCACAGACTTCCTGGCTCGTTTCCACTGGTAATAATAGGCGACTTTGAGATTGGAGTAGGAGATCGAGTACTAGAACGACTTTTCAATTCTAGTTTACAGGCTTCACATTATCACGTCACATACCCAACTCATCCCATGAGCTACCCTCTCTACCTAAAGCCAACATGAACAGCGAGGGCTCTGGGAAAGTGACTGGTTAGAAAATCAAAAATCGTACTCTCATTGTAATCTTCGTCACGTCGCCTGCAATTTCGCACGCTTTGGTGCTAATGACGTGAAAAGCCGACAATTCCCACTGGAAACGGAGCCAATTGCCTGGGACAACGACACGATTTTACCATTAAAACTGTGTTACCAGACTACTGTCGCACCTTACTCAACTGCTGATCGTAGTATTACTTAGAATGTACGGAGGCAGCGTGGCCGAGTGGTTAGGGCGCCGGACTTGAAATCCGGAGGTCACGGGTTCAAGTCCCTCTCTGACCACTAAGCTGGAGTTGTTTCTCGGTAGACCCTTGTTCAACTTCTTGGTTCAACTTCTTGGTCATTGGCTCGTAAATAGCCAACTGGTCTGCCTCCTACCATTGGAATTTTTAACCATGTCACTATACTCATTTGCGTCACTTGTTTCAGCATTTGGTTTCATTGGCCCTCAAAACCCCATTCGGGGAGTGGTCAGTTAAGATAGTTTGGGTTCGAAACCGGTCTTGCGCTAATAGCTGATAAACAGTTCTTTTCAGAACTACAAAGACATCTTTAATCAGCCACCGATTGTATCTTACAGGAAGGAAAATCTTTCAAGGACATGCTTGTCCGCGCCAAACCTCCTTCAACAAAACAACTATCATAAAAAAAACGAATTATTTACGCTTCGAAGGAAATTTGCATATGATCACTATTAACGACTCTATACGGACAATCATGCACACGCATTTTTGCCGAATTCAAAAATAGTCAAAATAACTGATCATTTATGCTAGATCCTCAAGTTGACATTCCACTATTACGAGCGTAGAAGATGTGGACTCGTAGCCGGTTTGTTTGTCCAGGCATCAGAATTTAATTAACGTAGAATTTTGATGAAGTTCCACTTACTTGCTCTTGCTTTACAGATGTACTTAAAGAGTGTATTACAAGGATAATCGTTCCATTTTCCATCTGATTTCAGCACAGCACAGTCCTCGTCTTTCTTTCTGTAAGTGCCTCCATTGTTAGGATCGCCTCTTGCCCAGTTCTTATAATTTTGAGGAGTTCTAAGAGAAATATCTGACTTTCAGTATAGAGCTCGCTCTCGAGAATGGCTGTTTTCGAGAATCATAAAAGCTAACGCGACAATGTCGGAAAGTGTGCAGTGACCTGGTCACAGTCCGAGTGCCCGATAGTGAGATCCGTAGACTTCCTTTCTACATATTCGCGTACCCTTTTACACTTCTTTAAAACAGCCATTCCCGAGACAGATGGCGAGGGAAACATGACTTCAGTAACATAATACATTCGAAGTTTTGTTTGACACTGACCGACTCTACGAAAACGTTAAAAAAAAACTTTTAAAGTTACTTATACAAAGGCGTTTGGACAGAACAATTTCGGTCTTCGTCGGTTTAAAAAAGCCAACTGAAATTACAGTTAACAAAAATAACAAAAATAATAATATCGCTTTGATGAACCAAACGATGTTTTTGAAGTTCATATTTAATCAACATGTTTTGGATGAAACAACATCCATCGTCAGTTGTACAATGAGAAATAAAATGAAGTTATGCAATAAGTAGTGTAACAGAGT
Source organism: Platygyra sinensis (assembly GCA_019787425.1). Taxonomy (NCBI): domain Eukaryota; kingdom Metazoa; phylum Cnidaria; class Anthozoa; order Scleractinia; family Merulinidae; genus Platygyra; species Platygyra sinensis. Next base: position 44,926 of record JAHPZR010001231.1, on the reverse strand, counting down.
GAGATATGACATGAATAATTAAGGATGAAGGCGAGAACAGAATAAAAACACACGCACACACAAAAAACCAAACTATTTAAGCTAAGAAAAGAGGCTAATTAGTATGACAGGGATAAATTAAGATGTTTGACTTGGGAATAATGGCTTCTTTAATTTTCAATTAGAAACTTGTGGAAGCAGAGTCGAGGATTTTAGAACAATCTCCTGAACAAAGGGAGCGACAATTTTAAGAACCTCTCAAGTGCTTAAAGTGCCCATATCGTCAAAATTTTTATTTTCCCATCTGATCCTGTATTCCATGCAATGAACTTTGGCGAAAAAAATTTTTCGATTTGGATAAAAAGCGATTTTTCTATGAAGTTTTAAAAACCTGAAAATCCTATTTTGTTGCGGTCTACCCGTGCCGCTGATCACATCATCGACTTGCTCAGATTTGCGACGACACGTGACTTCAGGCTTGACTTTTCTCGCTTGTTTTACCTCTGTAAATTTAACTTCGCAATCTATGCAAAATGCTCCTTTCCAGCATTTGGTATGAACTACTAAGTTTAATTTACAGTTTAATTTACAGTTTAATAATAATAATAATAACAATAATATTAATAATAATAATAATAATAATAATAATAATAATAATAATAACAACAACAACAACAACAACAACAATAATAACAATAATAATAATAACTTAATAATAACTTTATTTACGCGTCAAATGTATTTAGCACTGTTGTGCTAATTGAGAACACTGTATGTAGACAAACGATTGTTGCAAATAGAACAGAAACTATTAAGAATCCCAACTGGTTCACTGTTCTACGCGTGGTACGCCAGCGACTGAATTTCAAAAACGAGCGAACGCTGCGCGATATGACAGATCACGGGAGCGACTTGTAATTAGGTCAATATGTTCATTGGCCGTATTTCGGTAGTTTATAAAAGGCCGGTTCAAACGGTCATGATAGTTGATGACAGTCGATGATAGTTTCAACTATCATCGACTATCATTGATTAGTATAAATTGACCGTAGTCTATTGTGAATCCGTGAATTCGATTGGCTATGTTACTGTTGACTATCTGCTGATAGTCAACAGTTACGCATCAGTACACATCGCGCATCACGTTTGAACCTGATGTAACATAATAAAACAGTTCTTTTCTATGCGTTACTTGACTTTTTTTTTTATGCAATGAGACTATGGTAAATTTATACTAAAACAATTAGACTACTCGCCCTCGTTTTCTACGAGCGAAAGTCAACTCGGCTGCGCCTCGGCTGCGACTATCTGCTCGTAGTCTAATTTTTAACCATCATGTTTGCGATCAAACGGTCCATGTCATGATAGTTCATGATAGTTTGTCGAAATCGCGCAATGTGCTAGCGTCGCGAACTGGTACACGGTAGTCATCGCAAAAAATGTTTCACAAACATGGTCGGGCCTCGTACTCATCTATTAGGTTGCATATCAAACTACCACTCTACTTCTCGTCGCCTGGTTTTTTACATTTTTTCGCTTTTCTCACTTTCACTGTCGTCCGAATATTCGTCCAAATCATTGCTCTGTTGTTCTTCACAGGACGATGGCAATGCGGTAGCCATATTGCATTGAGCCCGCCTTGGTTATCCCGGCTGACCGAAAAACTATCGTGCACTATCATCCGCTCGGCCAAACGGAAAAGACTATCATAAACTATCATGTCGAATTTGAACATGTCCAAACTGCATGATAGTTGATGATAGTGAATGATAGTTCGTGTTCAAACGTGATAGTTGAAACTATCATCAACTATCATCAACTATCATGACCGTTTCAACCGCCCTTAAAACATGATTTTTCTACATTGATTATCGTGTTTGGCATAGGGACAGCATGTCAAAGAGGGAATTGGCTATTAATTATTCCAAGAGATACATCACAATACCTGTCACTCCAGGCCCATTTGCCTTCATTTTCCAAATCATTGAACCCAATCCACATGAAGGACTCTGCCAGTAGATGCTTGGTAACAAACTCTTGTTCTTTGGCGCTGGTGATACTCAACAGATCTGAGTCGGAGTTCAAGCAGTCATCTCTTGCTAAGTACCACGTGTGCATAGTCTTTCTCACAAGGTAACAGTACACTGTGTCCGTGTCTTCCATCACATGAGACACCCAGCCACGGGGACAAATAGCTAAAAGAGAATGGTGGAAGATGTTAGTTTCTGGGGTTGTAGTATACTCTTCAAGGCCTTCTATTTGTTAAATTGATGAAACAGGCCTTTTGCACATGGTCACATGGGAAGGAATGAATTATGCTGGGACGCAAATTACGCAGTGGAACTTTTAAAGCAAAGGAAAGTCGGCTGGACTGGTATGAGGTCCTTTGTTTTGGAAGTCCCAATTTGCGACCCAGCATAATTTAATCCGTATCATGTGACCGGATCCGCCGTGCAAAAAGGGCCTATAGTCATGAAAGTCTCAAGGCGCATTCGTTTGGAATACTCCGGAATGAGAATATATTCCAGAATAGGTAAGTTTTTCGTTTGCCAAACGAACGATTATTCCTAATATTATGGATATTCTGATGCGCTTGCTGTCTGTTGCATGAAAAAGTCAGCTGAGTTTTTGTCGCTTAGCAACTTTAGCAACGAAAACCGCAGGCTCAGAGAAGTGACGAGATTTTTCAATCCGCCTTCCCAGAGCTGCTGCCTGTCGCATACGGGCGAACATTAGTGTAACCATAGAACTCTGCAATTTCCCTATATAATTGGCATTCATTTCGGTCATTTCCCAAAATACTGTTGTGGTCACAACACTTGCGAAAGGCGAGTGTCAATGATTTTCACGTCCCTTCAGCCTGCTGAGCTCGTGGGATGAAATTTGGATTTTCTGCCGCTGTACTCGCTGTTATTAGCTTCTAAACGGTTTTCGTCTTACAATTTACATTTCTGAAAAGCTTCTCATGCTCTCTATATTGGGAAATTAACAACAAAGTGTCCTCTCTGCTCCATCAGAAGCCCTTCCTTCTCTCGACAGCCTCAACACTTTCACCTGAACACGACCCCATCTTTGTTTCCAGCGGAAACAATGACGTCATTATTCTAGCTCTTCCGGCTACAGTAAACACCCGCATATAAGAACACATGATTTCGGAGGTCAGGCTGATCGGGTTCTTATTTAACGGGTGCTTAGTGACAAATCAGCCTGAAAGTGTTCTTAACATGTTCTTAAATTTCTATACTGTATTAGTTATACGGGTACTACCCAAAAATGCCCCTAGATGTAAAATTAGCATAAATTAATAAATATTCTTTGATTTTAATGATCTGTACTGTATCATTGAGCCTATAGATACGATGACTGACTGTCCTTCATTATAGGTAATGATGGATAAATACACTACAGTAATTAAGCATGAAAAAAATCAACAACAGTAGAAACATCAGTACAGTACTCAATACAAAAATACGACCACTCGACAGCTGATAGAGTCATGACTGGCAACATAAAATCACTTGTTTTTATGTCATAACGACACCTTTTCCATTTTAAAAGAACATGCTGAATTTTTCAGGCTGATCTTGTTCTTACAAAAATGGGGCTTTATTGGCCAAATTTCAGCCTGGTGTTCTTATATGCGGGTGTTTACTGTATTCTGCTCCTGGGAGCAGAATAGCCGGAATGGAAATCCGGTTATTCCAGAATGAGAACAGCTCCCAAACAAACGCTTACTCGCATTATTCCAATTTTTCTTATTCCGGAATGATCCCAAACAAACGCGCCCTCAGTGAAGTGTTCACTTTCATCTTTTACTTTGTGACATAGGGACGTGGTTTCAGTTGTGATCGTAACTTTTGTATTGCAGTTACTCCTCCCGTTGACACTGCTATGATGGCATAAGCAAAACTGTGCTAAGCCAGGTTTCGAAGTCATGTTTATATAATTATCAAATTAAAATATTCAGTAGCAGCAAGTGCCTCATGTACATAAATCCAGGCGATAAAGATGTCAAGATAACAATAATAAGACGTTTCCTAGCCTTTATTGTCACTTTGACGATAAAACAACTGTTGAAAGCCCATGGAGCATTTCCAAAACGATACAGTTAACCATTTCGTGTAGACACGGGAACTGCATCCTTAGGAAAATGATTCGCGTTTGACGCGAAAAAAAAGCAGGAAATTAAATCGAGAGCGGGAAAAATATCTGACCAAATGTTCTCAAACTCATCTAGTCAAAAAAAAAATCATTACCATGAAGGAGGTTTGTACATCTGGTCTTCCTTAGCATAGATTTTGACGATTTTTCTTCGCAATATACTCCTTAGTTTTTATGGCGATATAGAAATATTACATCAAATACTCAAGGCAGTGGATTCATCGGCTATCCAAACACATCAAATTTCGTCAAAAATACTTCGCAACACGTCGTATTGTCAACTCTCTTCTCTGTGATTGGATATCCCAGTGGAACATTGTCTCTAGTGTTTCATGTATTATGTCCTGAACATGCATAAAAAGCGATTGCTTTTCTCAACGAATTGCGTAATCATGTAAAGATAATTCTCTTGCTCATAAAATCAATTCTAGAAAGCAATTAAATAGGCCAACAATGTCATTGACAACAGATGCCTAACTGTTTTGTCTTCCCTTTATATTTTTTTCAGTTTAACCTGGTGCTGTCAAGTATTTGGTCTAATGCCAATTCTTAACTGCGAAACCACTTGAGTAGTGTGCTTTGGGAGCGAGGCTTGCAGTAGTGGCAAGAGAAAGTGAATAGGTTAAAGAGCTAATCAATCCTATGGGCTTTGTACTATTCTCAAGATAATCCCCGTGAAGTTATTTTAAGATCACTTCCGGTCTGGGAGGGTCTAGAAATTAATAGTCAATCCTATGACGCGCAACAGCCCAGCGGCTTGACATGCAATTTTCAGTTCCCATGACAACATCCTCGCAACACGCGTGGAAAAAAAACGCGGAAGAACTGGGAGCCATGGCTTCAAATAACTGGGAACAACGCCTATTCTCGCACCTTTCTTCCTATCTCCGTGGAAATAACTTAATCATGCATGTAGTACGCTACTATCTAGATACTGCATCACAATGAAACACTATCGTGAATATTATTGGGTCATTTAGCAGCTCTAGTAAGGTCTCCCATGAATGGCTTGACAACCTTTAAGAGAACAATAGAACAATCAACTGAAACAATGCCTCGAGCCCAATTGCTACACTAATTAGAATTACAATTAGAATTACAAGCTTGCAAGAACTGCTATCCTTCTGGAATTATTTTAATACTAACATTTTGTGGGTGGTTCCTGAGTGGCACGTGGTACACTCCATGTCAAAACAAATCCCTGCCTCTCCAGAGAGCCGTCTGTGTGAAGACGGATGCGAGCGTGATTGGACACGGTTTGGAACTTCTCGTCAACTGAAAGTGGAAAAAGGTGGTCAGCCGTCTTAGAAATACCAAAGCTATACTTGTCGGGGCGCTCAACTGACGCGGTTATCAAGTATGCCTCACTGCCAAAGATACAGTAAAGTAATAGTACTCTCTTCTGTCAAACCTTCATCACTGTATTTTATAAAATAACTGAGCCAGTACGCACGCTCACATTAGGCGATAGGTGTGTTTTAGATGAGAGTAAGTGAACACGGTTGTGACGTTTCAGATTTGCGCGTATTTTTAAGAATTATCTTAGAAAAGCAATACAGCACGTTTTCGGTGTTTAAAGAGTATCATCTTAACATTCGGAGGGTTGGGAGAATTTTCGAAAGTTATGCAACCCTCGACTACTTCTCGGGTTTCCATAACTGTCTCGAATTCTACAACAACAACAACAACAGCTTTATTTATCCCTTATTTAAATTAAATTAGATTAAATTACAGTGACATACATGATAATTAATTTAAAAAATAAGGGTAACTGACAACCTGAAATAACCTGAAATAGTTATAAATGCCAGGTTGACAGTTAATTATATACATATATATCTTACAATTTGAAGTCGGTAGCTAATTAAGTTAACACACACAGAGACACATTAAATACAACAAAAGAAAATAAAGAGATTAACATAAAATAAATATACGACTGCATTAACCTACAGCTAATTGCCTAGAAACACCGGTCAGGAATGTTATGAAGTCACTATCAAATTCTCCCAACTACAAACTATAGGAATTCTCTCATGAATCTCATGGAAGAACTCAATCTTATCGATGTTTATCGACAAATCCATCCCACCACAAAATCCTTCACATACGAGTCAAAACCTTTAAACTTAAAATCAAGGATCGATTTTTTCCTTATTTCTCGTCCTCTGTCTTGTAGCGTCAAGAGCACAGAAATTCGAACATCAATAGCACCCGACCATAAATCAATATTTCAAAACATCGAAATTAAAAGTGAATTCGCAAGAGGCCCGGGATTATGGAAATTTAACAACACCTTACTGGAGGATGACAATTACAAAGAACTCATCGAATTCTACTACCCGCAAAGTTTAGTTAAATACCGCGAAGTCACCGATAACCAACTTCTATGGGAATTAATAAATATGGAGTTACGCGCAAAAACGATTAAATATTCCAAAGAGAAAAGATCTAAGTTAAGGAACGAAGAAAAAGCTCTTCAAGAAGAACTACAAGAACTGGATCGAAAAATTTGTAACAACGATGTCTTCGATCAGGAAACTCTGGAAAAATATGAATCTGCTAAGGGTAAATTAAAAAGGATACACGACATTAGGGGGAAAGAGGCTATATTTAGGTCCAAGGCAAAATGGCTCGAACAAGGAGAAAGGCCAACGAAATACTTTTTCAATCTAGAAAAAAACAACTACGAGAAAAAATTAATTCGAGAAGTAGAATTAGAAAACGGTGAGGTAATTTCAGACTTTGCGCTGGTTAATAAGGAAATTGAGAACTTTTATGGCAAAATGTACACCTCTAAAATACTTGGCAACAACACCAGCAAAGTATCTGAACACAACCACAACATTCACAAATTTATCGAAGGTCTTAACATCCCACTACTAAATGTAGAAGAGCAAGAATCTCTAGAAAAGGATCTGACGTTCGAGGAATTAAAAGAAGCTCTAACATCCTTCGCAGACAATAAATCGCCAGGAGAAGATGGATTTACAAAAGAATTCTATGAAGCGTTCTTTGATCTCCTTGGAAAAGGAGAGGCTCATATACTTATAATGAGGCGTTTAACAGAGGATCATTATCTGTTTCCCAGAAAAGAGGGACAATAACGCTTATTCCGAAAAGTGATGAAAACCTGTCTGATTTAAAGAACTGGCGCCCTATATCTTTACTCAATATCGACTACAAGATTCTTTCAAAAGCTTTGGCCAAACGAATGGAGCAACACTTACCTAAACTAATTCACTCTGATCAAACAGGGTTTGTCAACGGAAGATATATAGGCCAAAATATAAGACTACTCAGTGACATAATGAATTTTTAGATAGCAAAAAATACCAGGGAATACTTCTGTTCGTAGACTTCGAAAAGGCTTTCGACACCTTGGAATGGAGTTTCATATCAAAAACCTTAGAAGCTTTTAATTTTGGAAATAAGTTCAAAAAATGGTTTAATGTTCTTTACAACAGTGTTCAAAGCTCCGTCGTAAATGCGGGTTTATGACAAACTATTTCGAAATAACAAGAGGAGTTCGCCAAGGCTGTCCACTTAGCCCCTCCTTATTTATTCTTGCAGTCGAGTTGTTAGCCCTTAAGATACGTCAAAACAGGAACTGCATGTGAGGGCATATATTTACCAAACAACCAAGAAGTAAAAATTTCACAATTTGCAGATGATACAACTATAATAACTAACAACACAGACTCTCTTAAATCGCATCTTCAAACAATCAAATGGTTCGGCACCGTCTCAGGCTTAAAGTTCAATAAAAAAAAGACCAAGGCAATGTGGTTAGGTACAATGAAACACAGTAACTCGAATATACTAGAATTTAAAAGCACAAAGAACCCTATTAAAGTTCTGGGCACGTTTCTATCGTACAATCAAAATAAGAACATCGAAGAGAACTTTCTTAGCAGAATTCGAAAAATGAAAACCAAATTGAATCTTTGGCTTTCCAGGGACTTGACGCTCTACGGAAGATCTTTATTAGCTAAAACATTAAGAGTATCTCAGTTAGTCTATGCAGCGTCCATGCTGACTGTTCCATCTTTAGTTATAAAAAATGTTCAAACAGAGCTTTTTTCATTCTTGTGGAAAAACAAAAATGACAAAATAAAAAGAACGGTCATGTACCAACCTCTTGCGGAAGGAGGTCTTAATTTTGTAAACTTTTTTGCAGTAGTAAAAGCACTCCGCCTAGCGTGGATAAGTCGGTTATTAAGTAGCACCACCGACTCATGGAAAGCAATTCAAAATTATTATTTCAATACCCATGGTGGCTTGAAATTCCTTCTTAAATGCAACTATAATGCGTCTTCCATAAATAATAGTTTACCTACTTTCTATCGGGAGCTTTTAGAATATTTTCAAGAATTTAAAGAGAAGACTAATATATTTTCGTATGGCAGATTCCTGCTATGGAACAACGAGGAAATAACAATTGATAAAAATACTCTTTTCTGGAAATCTTGGTTTAAGAAGAACATTCTCTCTGTACAAGATATCCTAAATGCAGATGGAAACTTCCTAACATTCCAAGAATTTCAAGATAAGTTCAACATAAAAACAAATTATCTCCACTACTTCCAACTCATAGCAGCTATTCCAACTGACTTGAAGAAAAAATCAAGAGGATGTGAAGCTCCCTCTCATGAGCTACTAAATACTACTGCGGTATCTTTGTTTCCTGGTGACAGTCCTGTAGATTTGGCAGACATGCGATGCAAACACTATTATAAAATACTAAATAAAAACCCCGCAGTAGAGCCAATGGGCATCAAAACCTGGAAAGTCAATTATACCGCTACTTATACAGAATGGAAAAACAAGTTTTCTTTTATATATCAAACAACAAGAGACAACAAGTTAAGACAGTTCTCTTTTAGATTATTGCATAGAATTACAGTAACCAAAAAAGAGCTACTCAAATTTAGATTAACAGATGACGCAACCTGTATCTTTTGCCCTAACTCAGACTCAATAGAGCATACTTTCTTACATTGCTCCGAGATAAAATCATTCTATTCTGAAGCGTTGGTGTGGTTTAACCGCGTAAACGATACCGAAGTTAATCTGTCTAACGAGCAAATTACTTTTAATGAAATACCCGACTTTCATCAACTATCCGAATACCCACGACGCAGACTACACACACTTGTTTGTTATTCTTTTGAAACAATATGTCTTCAGTTGTAAGTGCTTTGGAAAAAAACCAATCCAGAAAGAATTCCAAACAAAAATGTTGTTGCAATGGCAAATGGAGAAATGTGCTCTTTATTAATTCTGCTTCTCCCCTCTGTAAAATTAATACTCCAAAAAGGAGGTAAAGACTCGAGGCGATATGTTTACAGTTATTAATTATACCTAAAGTTATTCACCATTACACGGTTTTGTATGGAAGGTAGACTGCAAGTAATTCTTAGGTGCCTTTCAATTTATATCTTGTAAGTTATTTTCCTTTTTGTTTTTGCTTTTGTTTTTTTTTTGAAATTTTTTTTTTCAATTTGTTCTTCTCCGTCATTGAGTTAGTATTGTTCTTTTTTCTAGCTGTATTACGTCTTTTGTATTAGACAATGTACTTGTGCTGTAAATTTTATATGTAAGAGGAGTGTATTACATAAGTGTAATAAAAAAAAAAAAAAAAATTCTCCCAACCCTCCTCGTGTTTAGATGAGGCTATGTAAAAACGGAAAAAGTGCTCCATTGCTTAAATATTTTACTGCATATTTTTTTATTTACCTGTCCTTCCGCAGTGTCTTCCTAAAGATGGCGAATCCCTTGAGTTGCCATCTCTTATTTCAACGTAATCGTGACGACATCCTCTACCTTCCTTGTATATGTCAAACACTTTAAACGTGAGCTCGATATAGTGGCCGCTCGGAGCAGATATCACCCAAATACAGTCGGCGTTGGAGGGATAATTGCTTGGATACCCGGGACTAGACAGTGTCCCATTCAGTTCGGTAGTCTGCCGTCCACACTCTACAAAAATTAACTCCATTAGTTTGTTTTGCTCGATCCATAATCAGTCATCCAATCAGCCAGCCAGCCAGTCGGTCGGTCGGTCGGTCGGTCGGTCGGTCGGTCGGTCAGTCAGTCAGTAAGTCGATCACACAATCGCCCTTCCAGAACGTCATACGTGTTGTGATTAGCTCATAACAACTCGTATTCTGTTGCGCTAAGAATTCTACCATTGAGTTTTATAAGTCATCAAGGATCGTTTCCACTAACTTTTCAGTCCGTTAGTATCAGTCCATCGATCCGTCCGTAACATTAATCAGACCAGTCCGTCCTTCCTCCCATCCGTCTTTCCGTTTGTCTGTCCGCCAGTCAGTAAGTCAACAGACAGACAGACAGACAGACAGACAGACAGAGAGTCAGTAGTCATCCTTGCATGATAATTTTCCGGCCTGTGAACATACTCCCATTGGGAGAGTTGAGTTGCCTACGGTTTTCTTCCGTCCAATCTACCGCCAAATCTACCGCCAAGGAGCAAGCTTACAAGCTGTCATATTTATGACATCGCTATATTAAATTGTAGCTCAAAGCCGGTAACCTCCAGGTAAGTTTAAGCTGATTTATTTATTCTTAGATCAGTAAATTCACCTGTGCAGTTTGTTTTTCCTAACCTCACCTGGAGTACTGATGGTTGGTTTGACAATCATTGCCCTCGATTCCCATCTTGCAATGAACCCATAATAACTTCTTTGGAAATCCGAGTGAAACTTGACAAGCAGGGTGTTTGAGCTTGACTGAAGGACAGGAGGGATAGACGTGCCACAGAACTTGCCGATACGACGAGAAGAGTCCGTCTGACCGTCATAGACCATCACGAAATCATGGCCGCAGAGTGGAGAGGAGCCTACAACATGTTAAAGGAAGACTTTCCTTAGAAAAATAACACGACTTGGCCGAACTGCTTACGAAGTTTCAAGTCAGGGTCTCATCCACAGGCTTAACATTTGCAGCCAACTGTCAAAATATAGTGAAAAGTACTTCATGAAAGGATGGGTCATTAGCTTATTTAATCTGAATTGTCACTCCGCCAAAGACCCACAAGTCAGGGCCACCTCAAACTGTTGAACAGTTTGCAGATGAATGGGTCCAGACTAAGGTTTCATTCAGAGAATTAAAAGTAAGAATCAACTCTTAAATCAACTCAAATAGACTTTTATCTCTTGGACTTCGCCTGCTCTAGAATATCTCCGCTACCTCCCTACCGAGTTTTATCCAGCGGAAAACTACATGATAATATAATTTATAGCGGATAGACGGAATACAGGGTGACGTGGAACCAACCTTCAGTTTTCAAGTATGTGATCGTAAGAGCAATTCTTCGTCCGTTAGGTACTCGGATGATCCACTCGCAGTCCAGTCTGTTAGGATTACGCTTTGGAAAGTTGGGAGAAGTGAATCTACCACTGGACGCTTCAAATATGCGGCCACAAGCTGCAAATGACGCAGACCAATTATTAGCATTAGGAGCTTTTAAGTAGTTCAGTCAGTGTTTTTTGGGATAGTATGACCAGATAGATAGTAGCTTGTTAAGATAGAAAAACATTGAAGAAATAACAATAATAAACCTTAAAGGAACAAGGAAGGTTCAGGGTGAAGATTAATATGAATTATAAGACTAACACAAAATCTGGTCGAAAGTGGCACAAACCGTTACGTATCTCCTTTTAAACACCAACAATTAGTTGAGGACATTCTCGAGACGGAGTAAAAGGCGAGGTGCGAAAAAAGGAGTCAGATGACTCATTAACATGCTAGATTCTTCCTCTTGAAGGGATGTTAGTCCATCGCAGGCTACCCATAAAACCTTGCATGTTTGTAATGTCTTTGATCTCGACTTGTGGAGTAAGATCAAGGATCATAAGACAAACGTTACAACAATTCCACGCGCTACGAAGGAGTTCATATCAAGCTTCAGGGGAATAGAAATTGCCTGTCACGTGAGGTAAGGTGAGACCCGGGGGTGAGACACGCCCAGAATTTAAGGCAAGTGTCCCTTTCCACCAGTAGGCATCCCTAACGGAGAGAACCAGTATAAGTAAAAATGTCTTTCCCAAAAGCATAAAGCGACCACCGCTCCAACCCAGGGTCCAGCACAGACTATTGGGACACTACACTTTGACTGCCAAAAATTTGACCGCGTTTCGACGACTAAGCAGGCCAGGAAAACACTAAATACTTACAAGCAGGACATTTCTTCACGTTACATTTCCTCTGATCCAGTTCGTTGCCATAGCATGGCAGTCCTCCATTCTGTGGTCTAGGCCTGTCACAGCGTCTTATCCTGTGCTGGATTCCATCGCCGCAGGTTTTATCACAGGTGTTCCATGAAGTCCATGATGACCATCCTCCATTGATTGCTTCGCGTCCCTGTGCTGTGGTTGAAACAGGGCCGGGGTAAGTTACGTGAGAGAACATGCAGATAAAGAAAGTTGGGTTGATGTGGCCTGTATAGATAAGTTATTGACCAAGTGTGGGGTCAAGATAACTGGATATTGGCCAAATTCCTTTTTTGCGTGTTCAAGATTTTCAAGATAATCAATACGGAACGTTTCACGGCTGTCAGAGAGGATATGAAGAGCAAAAGCTAGCAAGAATAAAAGGGGCGAGAAAAAGGAAAGGAAAAGGGTAAGAAAAAAATCGAATCAGGCCAGCAAAACAAGTCCAATTTTTGGCTTATGCGCATGTTCCAAAGTTCTACGTTTTGGTACCTACTCCTGAGGAAAATCATGCTCCTCGGTAAAAGATCGCTTTTTCAGCAAAATTGAGGCCAATTCAGGGTGGTGGCTCCCTATCAACCGAATTAACGGTGAAAAAGAGCATTTCAGAGAAAATTTGCCAGTTTAACATATTAAGTAAACTACCTGACAACGTTTTTGTTAAGACCACAGTGTGCTCGGTTCGTACTGCATTGGACCTCGGACCAATATTTACAAGTAGGGCCCTCGCGCTTAATTAGTAAGGAGTTATTACGCAAGCTCATATTTCTAGCTTGGAGTGCCTGTCAATTTTACTCTAGTGACTTACTGGTAGGGTTTGAAGCATTCGTTGCACACAAGTACGTTTTGTCCCAGCCGTCTCTTCCATTCTTGGCATACCATCTCATACACGGTAAGTTTGGAATTCTACCTGAGTACGACCATACGAACCTGTAAAGACAAGCAGTTACTAAGGTTACTAGTTGCAAGGAGAAGACTAACGGAGTCTCCCCCTAAACAAAATAAAATGTCTTCTTAAAAACAGATTTCATTTCCCAGATCAGAGGAGCGCGAGTTTATCGTTTGGGAGTACAAATGTAGGCGCAATGTCATCTGTGTTTTCTTGATGAACATCTTTCCCAGTGCCCGTCAAAAATTCACTCTATGGGGGTAACTAGCGACAGCTTTCAGAGTTGTCACCCGTATTGTACCGTAATGTGGGAGGAACATTTCACCCAAGCTCAAATTTGAAGCAATGTTATTTCCAATTCAACCTTTCGAATATGAACTACTTGTTAACCGAGAGTGTGGTGTTTACGAGAAAATCTCAACCTAATAGCTTGCCGTTTGAATTAGCGATAGCAAGGTCAATACGGCAAGACCGAAGTTTGAAATTTTTACGTAAAGACCGAACGTGCAAGATTAATAAGTTGTTTGTTATATGGCTTTTTGCTTTGTTTTTTTTTCAGGCCCATAATCGGCCCGCGGGCATACGCATTAAGGGAAAATAATGCCCTAGAATTAGCCAGTCAGCGCGCGCGCTATATCGGCTACGAACTGGCCCTTTCTATCATCGATTGTAGAATCTCATTGTGAATTTCCAGTTGTTTGTATTTATATATATATATTTTTGCTTTTTTCGTTCATCTGTGTACAAAACATATGTGACATAGTTCACCCCAGGAAACTAACCTGTATGGAAATCCAGAATTTCGTGGAAGACAGAGATGGTTGTCATCCCACAAGCCCCTCTTACGTGTATCATCAGGTACGTAGATTAACGCACACGGCATGTCACGATTTAGCGGCCCTCTGTCGTACCAGCGCAACTCTAACTGCCTCTTGTCTGCAGGTGTGCAAAATAAGTAATTTTTCCAAGCAAAGTAATCAAGTCTCTCGAATATCCTTGCGCAAATCTCGTTTGGACCTGGCCTGACTTTGGCGCCGAAGCTGAAGTCCTCAGGGAAGCTGGGCCATTCTGTAAGCAAATAGTGCCAATGGGGTGAGGCGGGATTTTCTTGATAGCTAATCATAAGTCTAGTGTGTACTGGTCCGATATGCCTTGGATATCATGGTCATGTCGCGACAAATCAGACTCCTCTGGTCTCGACATGGGTATTTTCACCGCCAAACTCACCTGATATGCCGCCGAAGCATAACAAAAAGGCATGATTAAGTATGAATAAGCATAAATTTCAAGACCGAAACTAAAACTGTTTCTCCCTTATTCCCGATCTCGGTTTCTATCTTTTAAAAGCATTGATTCATGTTGAGCGTGTAACGAGCTATTGATGTAGGTGGGTATTCAGTGGAGAGCACTAGAGAAGCTCAATTTGCTCTCGACCTCGGGGTATTCTCGGATACATTTCTTTCACGGGGCTCTGAAGCTAACTCCCGCGTGTAATCATACCTCAGTAAACGCACTCTTAGCATGAACCAATTCTTAGCTCTATAAAAGCCAGTTAAAATAAAAATCAGTTCTGAGAGAGAAACAACAATTAACAATTGGTTCATGCTTTAGCGTGCACTATCGAGTTATGGAGCACGCGGGAAGTTTGGAGAGCACGAAAGAAGCGTAAGAGTTGCCCAAGGCGATAGCCGAGGGCAACTCTAGCTTCTTGAGTGCTCTCCAAACTTCCCAAGTGCTCCATAACTCGATAGTGCACAGCTAAAAGCATGAACCAATTGTTTTATAACATAGCCGGTGGAATTGTGCATAAAATCCTGAAAATCGACACGAAAAAAATACAACAATATCAGAAGTGATTGTTCGCGGTAAGCGAAATATTAAGCAAAATAGGAATTGGTTTTATTTCAATTTTTCTGTTGAAACTTCGAGGGTTATATTTAACAATTTTGTAACGGTAAAACTTAAGCTTACCTTTAAAGGTTGAAACAGACCAGTTTGTAATTTGTTTGGTTTTACTAGAGTGTCTGTCGGACAGTGAAGCGAATCGTGACGGCGCTGATGCCGAGTTTCCTTTCCGTTGTTTTCTCTTTTCTGCCTCTTTTCTCTAGCTCACGAGAAAAGGCCGGAAAATTGTGTTTGTTTTGGGACTAGTGGACCGAGTCTCTGTATCCATCATTGTAGCGAAATATAATATTTTTCCCCGCGCTGACAATGGCCGCTTGCTCGAAAAAGAATTCTGGCAAAGCGATTTGCTGACGCCATCAGCGAGCACTGTCGAGATTTGGAGCACGCTTACGTATACTGAATTTGATTGCGTGACTCTGCTAGCTATGTTATAAGAGCTTTTGGTAAAAAGTAAGCTTCGACTTCACGTCTTACGGGTAACTTTGTTCGTGGTCCAATAATGGCTTAAGGCCATTGCGGGAATAGAGGCAACGCGCTGGACTCCGGATCGAGCGGTCAGGGTTCAAAACGTTCATTACTGCATTGTGTTCTTGGTAGAGATACTTCACTCTCATATTGCAACCATCCAGGGGGTGGGGGTTGAAACACACTTGCTATGCTATGGAATGTTATGGAAACCGGAGGTAATCACCGGGCTGAAGTGTGATAAGGCCCAAACGCAGATTTTACTTTTACCGGCATCCGTGAAATTGTCTTTATTTACATCAAACGAAGTGCTTTACAGTCAGTCAACAAGCTAAAAAGTCAGTTTTGACGATGGAATTGAAAGTTTAAAAAATCGTGACTTCACTTACCAGCGCATTCGTGCGAGTTGCATGGCCTTTGTTCCAGAGACTTGCCTTCACAGTAAGCACCTCCAAAGGATGGTGGAGGGTTTGTGCAGGTCCGAGAACGAGCTTGAATTCCTCCACCACACCTCCGGCTACATGCACTCCATGGAGACCATCTCGTCCAGTTGCCATCTGCAGACGAAGTGAAACAAGATTAAGTCATGCAGTCAGTAACAACATCTGATATCCCTCAGTGATTTTGCGGGCTATGATTCGTCGATGTGCATGCTACAACCCTTATCATACGGATCGAGAAATTTGCACAATCATAGCACGCGAAATTGCGGTTCAATAGACAACTCATCAGTCCGGGATCGTTATCATTTTTGATAACCTCACCAAAACAAACCATAAACCAATCGTTGCACAGGATTTCGTTCACGTGACGTTATTTGGTAGCAACAGTGTATAATTCAATATGCCGGTCGACGAGGCGCTGCGATGAAAGGGGCTACTCACAACATCACAATGCAGCGTCATTGAATTAAATTTAGGTTTGCTTCATAATAGGTTATGGGATTATGGAATAAAAACAGAAATGTATGGAAGAAAACTGGGGCGCTTTCCATTCGGCCAAAAATTCCGAGATTTCCGGTCAGTAACTGAATGGAACGGTAAAAATTCCGGGAAAAGTTTTCGAAAATTTAGGAATACGTTTTGAGTGCACCCTCTTTTCCGGTAAATCGGAATAACCGGAAAATTGCGTTCCATTCGACCATTCCTGCTCGGGCCTAGTTTCTCCGAGCCTGGAAATCGAATTCAACATGGCTGAGGCAAAAGCTACTAAACATAATATTACTGCTCTATCTGACAAACGACTGAAATATTCTTAGTTCATCATAATTGCAGTGGATATGCCTCAACACGCTTTAGTGAGTACTGCGAAAATACCTGTGGGCTACGTGAAATGTGAGCATAACCGATGTGAACAGCTCGCTCGTCATTCGAAATCGACTCTTGAACTCGTCAGGAAAATAAAAAGGTATCGCACCCTAAATGTAGTCGCGGACTCCTTTTAAATTCTTACGATAAAAGTTATATTGTCACCCTCACCTAATACATGGTTTATTTCAACTTCAGCGTCGTCGATCGAGCAACCAGAAAGCAAGTAAACAAAGGTAAAAAAGTCCTCCGTTTGATTTCGTATTTTCGCGCGAAACTTGGAACTTGATGACCAGTGACCTGGAACGGGTTAGTCCAAGGAACCGGAAAATACTGTTCCATTCGTCGCATGGAATACCCGGAATTTTAAACCGGAAAATTTAGTCGAATGGAAAGCGCCCCTGTCTTCGTCCAAAGTTACTGCGAATTTAATTTCCACACCGTGTGATATTTGTTCCGCGAGTAAAATGACACAGCGAAGGTAGACAACAAATATTCTGTTCACAAAAGCGTTGTTTATTGACACTAATATGATAATAGCTTCCATTTTCCCTCAGGCTTCATTTTCTTGGTAGCGGGCTGTTGTATCTCATTACGTAATGTGATGTACTAGGGAATTCTGGGAGAATAAAAGATGGCCGCTTGAGATTAGCACGTGGTGTGTTTCTTGGCAGACTTTGATCTTGCAATTGACTTCAAGAATACAAAACGGGCGAAGCTGCTTGTTCAACAGTCTGCAGTAAATAAAAACGAAAAAGTAACAGTAAATACATCTTGAAGAGCTGCAACTTAACTTCGTTTAGTTTGCGTGATAACAAACAGTATAACTTGTAACAGTTAATTCAACAGCCAGGCTCGGCGTAGTAACACGTAAAATGCAAGTAGCTAACATGTTCACGGAATATTTGTTCCTCCAGAGCTAACATTTAGAGAGCTTAACACATATCTGGCAATACAAACTAGCCGAGAGAGAAGAAACCTGGCAAAAAAACAGAGGTGTCAAACTCTACAAATTTCACGCTGATTGCAGCGGAAGCCAACCTGACATATGACCTATGTCCTTCCAAAACCACAGTATTTTTGCTTAGCGGAATATTCAAAGATCCCCAGATCGTACCATACAAAAGGGGCAGATCCTTAGAGATATACTAGTTCGAGCAAAACTTCCTAAAGCGGCTATTACAAGCGGATAGGAGTTGCGTAGGCCTGTTACCCCATTGTTGTCACTCGCTGAATCCAACGATAAGCTTCATTATATTAATGACTAGTGTGCCAGAAAACTGACCTAGTTTGGCCGGCATTTCTTGAAAATATCTCAGGACCACGAATGTGTGGACATTGAATCTTGGACTCAAAAATATAGGCAACTTACCTTTTAATGCATTTGCCGATTGACCGTCTCAGGCGATAAAAATACCTCACGTACGTCAGGCAAACATTAGGCGGGGATGAATAAAATCGCTGTCCTCTTCAATGTCGATATCATGTCGTTCGAATTCAAGCTTGAATTTTTCTTTAGGTCTTGCAGAAGTCCTTTTTGAATCGAAGACGCAGTCTTGCCACAAAATCGACATAAATTTGCTGTTTTGATTCTATGGGTACCAGCATCCGCCATCTCAATACCTAGGAACACATCAATTACAGATGTAGATATGGCCGCCGTTACGAACAGCACATCGCAAATCAAAACAACCCCGTGCACTTTTTTCACAGATCGTGCACAACACTAAAAACAGATTAAATCCCAAGTATATAGCGTGAAGATTAACGACATATTTTTTGTGATTGTCGCAAAAATCTGCAAGCAACTTAAATCTAATGACAAAATGAAAAACATACCTGATCTGTATGCAAAATTGCAAGCGCTGTTTCACTTAACGAGTAGCATTTTACATCGTTTACGCTGGTCTTCAGCCGCCATCTTCAAAACACGCGAGGCTCTTCCTTTCTTGGTACTTATCGAATAGAGTTATGGGTAAAACACCCGAGCATAATCGAACAAATAACGAGCAAAGCGAAGTGAATACGAAAATTCCCAATTTTTGAAATGGCCGCCATTATATGACGTCACATGGTTATCAAAAATGATAACGATCCCGGACTGCTCATTGTCTTTGTTAGTTAGCTCCTTAGGGTAATTTATAAATCTTCCTTTCTTTCTCGTTGTCTGTGGCCTGCGAGGCTCGTGGTAAGAGCAGGTTAAAGAAAACATTATCTGCACATACAGACCTTCCATTACACTCAGTAATAATAATGATAACACAGTAATCGGTTCAGTAACCTTGTGTCCTTTTGTAACTGAGAAGAATTTTACTTTCTAGTCATCTTCTCTTATTGCTAGGATTGCCACACTACGTTTTTAGAGACTTGGGCAACCCTTCAGACGCGTGGAAATTTGGGAGAACAAGATCAAAATGTTGTCAATTGTTTCCCAGATTTTTGACCAATCAGCGGGCAAGCTTTCCCTTGTCATAGTCACATGTTCTGCACTGTTTTCATGTAACACCCACACATACCTATTGCTTGTTGAACTTTAGTAGCACATAGATAATATGTATTAGCTTTCCACGTTGGATCACGGGGTTCGGTCCATTCCAAACAACTGTCTCTCTCTTCAAAACTTGGTGTCTGTGTCAACCATCTGAATTTGTAAATTCCGTCATGTGACCAGCACAGGTGAGATCGTTCCCAGCTCTCATTGCTAGGTTTGGTTGGAACATTAATCTGAATGCACTTTTTACCTCTGATAGGTCCTTTGTACCAGAAGCTTGAAACACAATTGCCAAGATTAATATTGAAACAAAAATGATTATAATTTTGCAAAATAGTGAAAATCAAACATGACATTTTAGAACACCCGAAGGCGTCTCCATACAGCTCATTCTAGACAACTAAATTTCTCCAAAAGTGTAATAAGAGTGATGTTTTGAAACAATGTAGTTTTCGAGACTGCGTAAAAGGAAACCAGCAAAACTTTCATCGCTTCCATACATAACTGGAAGACATTTTGGTATTTGAATTAATGTCATCAAAATTTTGTTAATCTGACAGCCACTTACACTTATTGTGCAAAAGTATGATTTGAATTGTTTTAGCGATATACTCCAAATCAGACATACAAAACTGCATATACTGCTTGTTGGTTTCTTATATCAAAACTGGCTCGTACAAAATTCAAAGATTTATTGTTTATCGTTTTTATGGAAATAGTGATTTCCCCAAAAATAAATGCAAACGTCAATCTGTCCTCAGTAACTGGTGTAATTTGCACATTGCTTCGATTAAGGTAATACTGGATAAAAGCCGATTAAAATTCTTTTTGGACTACGCTTTCACTCACAGACATTAAGTTAGAACTTGTAGACCAAATCTGTACTGAATGAAGATGATACTTGTACAATATCATGAGTTCTGCTGGATAGCTTTCATGTGGATGATCGCATATCAGCTTTTTCATGTGCAGACTTCTAAAGTTACAATCACCTCGTTCGTTATAACAAACAGCGCTACATGAAAGTACTGCTCAATAGCTCACATTTGAATAGTCACATGTTAGATAGTGTTGTATGGTGAGGCTACCTGGTAACAGAGGTTTGACTTTGGGAGGTACAGTATATTCTGAAGTCATAAACCCCTGGAAAGCATGATAAAGTTTGATTCAATAGAAAACAAACTTAAAACTGAGCCCTCTGTTACCTGAGTGAGAGGGATTTTCTGTCTTTGCGGTAACAGAGATAGTTGTCTCTCCAGCTGATAGACTTGGGATGAAAAATGCGAAGACAAATAACATTTCTTCTCATCGGTCCATTATTCATCCAAACAAAATCCTGTGGGAAGACTGGGTAATCTAAAAAGTAAAATCGAGAAGCTTTGAACAAAGGATATTCACTGTTGTGGTGATATTTGAAACGTTTAAGGTACGTGCAACGAATCTAAATGCACTATCATAACAAGCAAGTAATATTTCTCAAACTCATTTTAATAGTTCATCAAGGTTGAACAAAGGAAATTATGACGGTGACGCTATTTGGATGAGTGATCTTAATTAGCATATAGTCTTCGTTATGTCTCCGTTTTCTGATCTTTACTCTTTCGTTTTAACTTCGATTGACCAGATATATCAAACACTCGAGACAACCTTTGCCCACATTTAGAAACGCATCGAAGTTCGTCAAATACATCCCACAGTGCACCGTAGCTCGTCGTATCTCGGTGTTTGGAAATGTGGTACGGTCTTGAGTGTTTAATATACTTCCTACAGTGGCACCCCACTATAACGATCCCCGCTATAACGAAGACCCCGTTGTAACAAACAGCTTTTCAAATCCGGCAAAATTACAGTAAAATATGTGGAAACAAACCCCGCTATAACGAATATTTTGTTCTGTGGCTCGCAGTCAGTAAAAACAACACGATGATGCAAATGGTTGATAAGCCAAACACGACTCCTATTGGTCAAGACAGGGAAACGTTGACCTCCAAAGCTTTGCTTTATTCAAATGTAGCTGTTTACGCGCAAGTTTGTAGACTGTTTTGCGTCGTGTATCTCCCATGGTTCAGCTTGGTTACCCCGCTATAACGAATATTTTTGTTGTTAACCAGATATTTTGTTCAGTTAAAACGGGGTCTTTGCTATAACGAAGACCCCGCTATAAAGAACATTTTTTTGGGTACCGTGACAATTCGTTATAGCGGGGTTCCACTGTACATCAAACACCAGAGAACACGTTTCATCACATTTCCAAATTTTGGACGAGAGTACGAGAGAGAACGCGACGAGAAGCCGAGTATTTTTGACGAAACACTGTCTCGAGTGTTTGAGAAATAAACTCGTAAAAAAACAAAGCTAATTAGGACGGTATTTCCAAACATCGTTACAGTTACATATAAAAAGGTCGCAGAGTCTCGTCATCTCGGTCAGAAGTGTAGACCAAGGATTCGAAACAATTCAGCTGTCAAAGTATATTTTAGGATGCACTCGAAGAAATAAGAGTAAAAACCATTGTTATTTCCGTTTTTAGGCTCGATTTCAGCCAGTCTCCGGAGTCCGGTCTACCAGAGCCCGCTCCGCTGATTTCCATTTCGTAAACGTCGATGCCATTTGTAACGGTCGAAGTCATTATTGGTAACCAAGCTTTCCAGAATGGACTGTACTATATCTGCTTTAGTTTAGGTCTGGACAAGGTAGAAACCGGTTATAATTTGCTGATGGAGTTAACGTGCACTCACCAAATGCTTAATTGTTCGATTCACATTCACACTGGTTTGCTTTTGTTTGCTGTATGGGACAACTCCGTTTTAAAATATTTAAGAAAGTAACGTTTTATATCTACATTTTGCGGAAATTTGGTGGATCAATCTGGTTGTGTAGTGGTATAAGAGGAATGTTAGGAAACAGAGGTTCCGTGTTCAATATTGGGTGGCTGTTTACATAACTTCCTTTTTCTTTTATTAAGTACAGAAACTAATTGATAGTTAAAAATTTTCTAAGTGTGGCGAAAATGGCATTGACCGTTTACTAAACGGACAACTGCGTCCCCGACCCTTTCATATGGGTGTTCCCCTGGATTTTCATAACGTTGAGAGCGGGCAGTGCTTGATAATCGGTAAGACATACAAACCTGGACACTTGTATAGGAGATTAGCCTGTTTGATATCCAGAACACTCAAATGCGTGTTTCCAAACGACCTGAAGGTTGGCAGCTTTGCCACTATAGTCGGTTGACCGTTCCTAGAGAAAGCTTTTTCGCCGTAGTGCATAACGGACTTGTAATCATATTGCACACCTAAGCTGTCTATCTTTCGATTACTGTACTTATCAAATGCAAACCTAAACTCTGTGAAGAGAAAAGAAAAAGAAAATCACAGGAAAAGGTTTAGAAATATTGACGTTGAGTGTATACTTAGCTTGAGTTTGTATTTCTCTAAAGGAAATATAGATGACCTATCGATTCAGCGGTTGAGTGAAACCACATAATGACGATACCTTTTACTATTATACAGTGAACTCTCTAACTGTTTTCTGATTGGCCGAAAGCGTACAGTGAATTTTCAAAATCAGTGCCCGTGACGTCATAACTGCAGATTATACAATTATCATGTCAAGGACACTCAAGGTCACGGGTAATCATGTCAAGTTTGCGCTCTGAGTTGCTTCCCGTCAGTGAAGAAACAAAAACATGACTTCCTCCAATTTTTTTTTAGTTCAATGTATAATAAAACAACAATTATTAGATTCGGAGTTTGTGATATCCAGAATAATCAAGGTCTCGGTGAAGGTTATTAGCCTCAGCCTTCGGCTTCGGCTGAAAGCCTTTACCTTGACCTTGATTATTCTGGATATCACAAAAACCTCATCCAATAATTGTTTAATGTCCCTCCACCCCCACAATAATTCTTATTCGTGTTGCACATTATATTTGGGATGTAGTGTAATGCAGTCTAGAGAGTCAAAAGAGACAGGAAAAGCATCCAAAACGAAGGACGAGCACAGTTTGATAGAACATTAAAGAGCACAAAGGGCGCTTGCCTTCCTTTTTCCACCGCTTTACCAGCATAACCCAAGTTCCATTCAGCTCGAGAGTCATGTTGTAGCTGGGTTTGTTTATAGTTCTTGTATGTTCTCCTCTCTCCACGAAAACAAATAATGATAGATTAGTGTCCACCTTGCTCAACGAAGTGGATTGGTTGGTCGATTAAATGATTGATTGATTGCTCGATTAGGTGATTCAGCGACTGAAATTTGACATTTAATCTCTATAGTAATTCTGTATCCTAGCTGTCTTCTTCAAGAGACCGTTTTAAAATAAACTAAATACATGTTTTTCGACATTACACTTACTAGGTATAATGTTTTCCTCTTTGATGGTAATGTAGTCATCCCGGTCAGGCCTGTTTTGCTCGTGCCAAAAACCAATCAAATGTCCTAGTTCATGGACTACAATCCCGTGATGCGCGCAACCTCGACCCAGGGATGTGGTCTGTCTGCCGCCTGCTCGGCCAACATCAGAATTACACCTTTATAGAAAAAGGAAAAACTGAAACAATTAAACAAAATATAACGATTTGACAATCAAAACTTACAAGAGCCTCTTTGCAATATTATTTTCACTGGATTTTTTGTGTATAATGTGAGCGTCTCATCTGGATTCTGCTTTTGTGGTTTCCTGCCACTATGCTGGGAATCTATGAAGCTCTTTCCAGTCTCCAAAAGAAAATGTTGCAGAGAATCCAGGATTGAAGAACTGCTTAAGACGTTTTCATAGAGAAAAGCACTTCTCCTGTGCAAGCAAGAAATTAAAGCTGTAGTATGTAACGATGTTGTAAGTAATGAGTTACACGGTTTAATTAGAAGGTTGTGTTAGTAATATTTTAATAATACTTAAAAGTATTTGTGGCAGCTGCAACATTTTAAGTGGTGCTCAAATAATAATAATAAAAATAATAATAAAAATAATAATAGTAAAAATAATAATGATATTAATAATAATTTAATGTCACAGTTCCGCTTAACTAACTTAGTTTTACCGTGAGCCCTAATATAATTAATAAAGAACGCAGACACGTTTGGCGTAAATAGGGGGAACACCGCTCAGTGGTTGGCACAACAGACAACTTCCCATTGCGTGACAATTTAAAGGCACTACGAGCTGCAAAGCAGCAACGCGCCATGACAGATAACAACAAGCGCTACGAGCTGAAGCTTAGGCCGGCCACGCGCTATAGTGTAGCAAAATCGGCTCGAACCTAAAGCCAGCAACGCGCAAAAGTATACAAAAACGCCGACCAATGAAGCCTCACTTATCTCCCCAGCACTGCTGGATCGGACAAGAGTATTGGCAGCTAGGTCGAAAAGCCTAAAACTGAGAACGTAAACAAACGTAAACAAGCTTGGGGAAGTCGCTGTGCAGACTTAACCGAACCGAAGCTGAGAGAGGTGACCCCAGTTTATTGAGAATAACAAGAACAAAGGCCCTCAAGGGAGGGAGGGAGGGAATTGAAATAGAGTTTCGCTAAAATGTGAGCAGTAGCTTAGGCAAACCTAAGAAAATATAACTTGGACCTTGAACATGGTCTTTTATAGCTAGACAGAGCCTGTGGCTCAAACCAATGAGAAAACCTGTACCATAGCAAGGCCGGACGCTACGTAATATCTACTTCGGACATAAAGGCAGGATTCACTGCTTTAACCACTAAATACGGCCGAAAGAAAGCGAAACTAGACATTATTACAACATACTATTGCAACATGCTTAGCTAGAGGTTACCCAAGGGCAACAGTACAAATAATACAAAGGTATGTTCATGTACAAACTGAGCTGCATTGTTTTGACCTCGAATGTCTTTTAAGGACGTTCGCGCCCATTGCTACTGCGCATCTCTAGTGCGCACGCTATTCATTGGTCAATCACGTGCCACGCCATTTTCAAGCGCGCGCACCGAGTCGAAAACTCAACAAAATATAGAGCTGATGACCTTTGCGTTAACTTAGTGTGCGAATATTTTTGTTGGATGCTCGGTGACCCCCACTTTTTTTTCGGCAGATCACTTCCTTTCCTGATTCTCTCCATGATACTAAAAAACAAAAAAAATCTGTACGTGGGAAGTTTTAATTATTTCTCATATACTGTTTAAATAGGGTCGAATTGGTACATGGATACGGGTGTGCGTAACTTAGAAGTTGTATTTTTTAAGGCTAATTCTAGCTGATTTAATGGCATTTGTAGCAAAGATCTATCAAATAGGCCTATATATGCTGTGTTAAACACACATAACTTAGATATGATTCTTCAACTTAAATATATGCCGATAGTAATGAATCCGGCCAGAATCGCCTCAGTGGCTGGAAATCCTAGAAATGCTATGATCTGTGATGCGCCTTATCTTCAAAGCGAGTTCGGTGACCCCCGATTTTTTTTCCGTTTTTCATCCAATCTTATCATTTTCTACCTGCCGTCAAAGTTTTAAAAAAATCTGTACGTGGGAAGTTTTTGGGCGCGAACGTCCTTAAGTCACGCAATGTCACAGCATACTAGAGCGTCACGCTCCATTAACGGCGTTTTACAGATGGCTCTGTAAAACTTTCAATATAGTTATAATTTTTCTTTCCTTTATTTTATCAAATTCATAATAATTAGAGTTGTTTAAATTTTTATATTTATATACATGTTTATAGGAAACGAGATTTTTTTAAAAATAAACTATTATTGCTATTATTAGAATTAGTATTTGTATTTCTATAAACATACTACTTGTTTTAGAGTTCTTAATTTCGTTTTTTTCATTGTGTGTATATTTACCGATTATGTGAAATAAATAAAGTTTTATTATTTATTATATTTATAATATAGAATAATAATAATAATAATAATAATAATAATAATATAGAATAATAACATTATTTTTTTCACATAATCAGTAAAAGTACATACATGGAAAAACGAAATTAAGAACTCAAAAAACAAGTAGTATGCTTGTAGAAATTGATGAATAAAATGCATCCATCCTGGCAAGAATGATGTCTTGATATCTCTCTTTTACTACTATTTCCAATAATAATAATAACAATAATAATAATAATAATAATAATAATAATAATAATAATAACAATAACGATAACGATAACGATAACGATAACGATAACGATAACGATAACGACAACGATAACGATTATGATAATGATAATGATAATAACTTCATAATAACTTTATTTAACCCTTTAATGCCCGAGGGGTCTCCCTTTGACGAGTAAAATCGTCTGGCGTTAGACAGAGTAAAATCTACAAGTCACTATTGGGCATTAAAGGGTTAAAGGAGATAGTTTATTAACCCTTTAATGCCCGAGGGGTCTCCCTTTGACGAGTAAAATCGTCTGACGTTAGACAGAGTAAAATCTATAAGTCACTATTGGGCATTAAAGGGTTAAGTGTCAAATGTATTTAGCACTGTTCTGCTAATTATGGACACTGTAAGTAGACAAACAATTGTTGCAAATAGAACACAAATTATCAAGAATCCCAACTGGTTCACTGTTCTACGCGTGCTACGCCAGCGGAATTAAACGAGCGAACGCTGCGCGATATAACAAAGCACGCGAGCGACTTGTAATTAATACAAGAAATTAAAGCTAATAGTTTTGGCGTGTGCGCGTACTGGAGAGATTTGAGATTTTTAGTTGAGTGTAAAACCAAAACCAAAGTGACATCTCTGGCCAACAATCAAAGTAAACAGATCAACCAGTGAACAAATCAAAATTACAAGGAAATACACGTAGTTAGTTCGAGGGGCGGGAGTGAATGAGACACGATTTGTTTTGATTGTTCTTCTGATTGGATGTCCAAATCGCGCGAGCTTTTTTAAGCCAATCTCTCAGTGCAGTAGAGCAAAACAAGATTAAATGTGAACTACTTTCGCCACTCACGTGGAGACGCCCGGTTTTATGCATGCTTGCACACAAAGAAAAGAAAGAGTTCACAAGTTGCATGCAAGCTTCTTCATCACGCATGAGGTTACTTAGTGTTCAAGGAATTACACTCACCCTTCGCCGTAATAAAACTCCACATAATCTGATTGATTTACTCTTTCTACAAATTTAATACAAGTGTGTTTTTCCCATTCGGCGATCGCATCCTTAAGCAGCCCGCGAATTTTGCTACTTTCAGCTGAAAGACAAAAAGGAAAAATAAGAAATTAAAATCAAGATCAACCTAAATCACAGAATAAGAGAAGTCCTTTCTGCTGCTTTGGTTTTTTATTTTGCCATTATTACGTGAGAGAAACCTACTTTGCTTCCGTCGGCCAAACATCTTTTGACCTTTAATTGCAGACATTTTAGGAAATTGAACGCTTCTAGCTAAGAACCGTACTTTCCTTGATGAAAACATCTTTTTCGTCGCTAGCCAACGCCCTAACCCAGAATCAATGCTGAAACACGATATATCGACGCTGTCACGTGGTTACAACATCGCAAAGGGGACAGAGGGCGAAATACGAGGAATGCTCAACAGGTTTGTCTTGGGGAGTGTGTCAACCATATTTGTCTCTGATATTAGCCGGAATAACACGAGATTTAAACGATCGATGGTATTTATTCAGTGCACAGCTTAGTATTCTCAGTATTGAACTGTCTTGCACTTGAGGCAAACAAGGGAAAAGACATTTATCTCCTTTTAATGATATTCTCCCGCAAGAGCCTCTATTGCAAGCTAATTTCAGTCCAATAACGAGAATAAAGAAATGTCCTTTTTGCCAGGGTTCTCACCACAGTTGATAGTTGATAACTACAATCTTAAATAAACGAAGAATTTTTCAGGAATGTGTTTAGTGCTGCCTGCGTGCGTTAAGCGCAAACGAGACCATGAGGTAAATTGGGGAAATGGTTAAGAAACTTGGCAAAGTTCTTTGTATGTTTTTTTTTGCACCTTTGGACCCTGTGAAAAACCGGGCAAAATACAAAGGTGGTTACGACTAGCCAATAACACCATTGTGATTATGTAATTCATGCATCGTCAATGAGCATAAAACATAAGATGAGCAGGGTCAAGGGTCTTCCAGCATAAGTAGTAATATGTTTGTGCGCTCCTTTGATGTTTACCGGTCTTTCTAAACATTTCCCAAAGAAACTTACGAATAGTGTACGCGACGGTGTAAGGTATAATTCCTCCTGGCCAAAGACTATTTCTGTCTCGAATGGGAGCGGACTGTCCAATTCCTGGCACTCCTATATTTCTTCGCGGGATCTTCATATCCACTTGCCACAGGCGACCGTTGTGGTACTTTGCTGCAAAACAAAGTGAAACGAATGTGGTATGATTAGTGACTGACTTCTTCCCCTCCTCGCCTAGACGGGATGGTTATTTATCACAAGTTACTCCCCCCCCGGCGCCTTACTTCTAAGTGATATTCGTTAGCCACAATATTGAAAATCAGTTCTAAGAGTTGTAATTTCGCACGAAAAACGTTTTGCCACTGAATGAACATTGGAAGCTGCCCTGGAGGGTTTTTGGTCCCCCCCCCCTTCTTATTGAAGCAGCATCATATGAACCTTTTTAGCTTGGGCGGTTTGTTTTTCGACTACACACCACGAGATATTCCCAAGAGATCTGTTCTTTTTTGCCTCTAAAAATTGTTCATTCAAATGCTATTTGAAAATTTTAAAACAAGAATTCTAAAGAGTATCAAATGGGGCAACAAACCGTCCAAGCTAAAATAAAACTATCAGTCAGCTATCATTCCGCTTGACTCTAAAAACGTTCTGAAAAATCGTCTCCTAAGTACGTAACACCCTGAAATCTGGGGTTTCATTTAAGTGTATGGACGAAACAGTCATATGCGACCATTCAAATAAAGCTATCGAGTAGTTCTTTCATGTGGTACTGTTTATTAGAATGTACAAGGTGGTTCTAACTTTGAAGTCTGAGGACAATACCCTAGTGTACGTCCATTCAAATGAAAGCCTTTGACCTTTTTCATATAGTACTACGTGCTGCTTTTTTTAAACCAACAAACGAGACAGGTCTGACTTTGTGTAGGAAATATTGGTGTACTCGTATGACCAAATGAAAGCTACTGAACAGTCCTTCCTGTGGTGCTGCCAGTTTGGACAATTTTCCCAATTAGAATTTTAAAACATTTCCGGGTTATGAACTGGCTTTTATTTCTTTCGCTTTCGGAACTGGAAAGAAATCTCTCATCAACTTTCAGCCTAGGTCGTAAACTTCCCTTGTTTTACCTTTTTTCTCTTTAACGTGATTAATATGAGTGGAGATTATTTAATAATCATATCATGCAGTCAAGTGGGAATGGAATCAGGTTCCAAACATTTCTGGAAACCATTCAAATAACTTAATGTTGTTGTCCACTTTAACGATCGAACAATGCAGTATCTAATTTGAAATCTGTCATTGCAGAGGATGTTTAGAAGCCCGTTCACTATGTCTTAGAACCACCTTTTGCTTTTCAGTTTGCGTTTTAGCTTTCGTGAACAATTCTCAGTGCAATTGAAACTTACTGTCGTTGGCACACCCGGGGGATACCAGGTCAAGAGGTGAACGTGATTTTCTTGAACGTGACCAGGCAAAAATAACAATGATAAAAACAAGATTGAAAACCAAAAAGGATATTTTTCTGCACGAAATCATGAATTTAACCCGAAAGAAGACAGAACGAAAAATATTTTCAAAACTGTTGGAAATAGTTTCTGTCGTTGTTGTTTGTATTGAGTATATTTGGCATTTAGTTTAGGAAAAGAGGTAAATATTGTTGTTCCACAAGGAATCTTTCTTCTTTTGTTATTATTACTTAGATTTGTTTTGACAAACTCTATATCACACATGTGGAAAGTCTCCCTAAAGGCCTACAAAACAGCGATAAAGTTTTTCTAAGTTTTGGAAAGTGAATAAAGGAAAGTCCTGTTGTCTCGTCCTGCGTACAACATTTTCTGTTACGACCTGTTACACACAGACCCTTTTACTTCACTTGGCATGTTATGAAAAAAAAATTTCAATAGTGATAAATTGTAGGGGGAATGGTATTATTGCCGCTATAAATTTTGTAAACATTAAAGTTTTGTACGCAGCTGACCGAACATTTGAAGCGGCATTGTCACGCTATTTGGCAACTTTATAAAAAGCCAGAAGGTGTCTTCGCTTCAATTGAAATCCAAAACTAACGATCTAGTTTTGTTATTTAAGACTATTCGAATGTACTGAAACTGTTTCCTGTCGCCTGTCACTGCGGATGGCATGGATGGAAATGGATTGAAAGTTGAAAAACTTGGCCAATTTTTACGAGTTTTGATGCTACGTGTTCCAAAAATCCTCAAGAAATTTATTATGGTTAACCCTCTCCGATAAAATTCATTTGATATCTTCCTCGTAGCTTTACAGAAGCATTTTGTTTATGATTTAAGCCTCAAAGTAACGATTTTAGCACAGAATTGACCTAAAACAGCAAAATCTTCGAGGTGCTCCTTTAAAGATAATGATAATAAAAAATAACTAAGGAAATGGAAAGGGAACATATGCATTTTTGCAAAAAGTGAAGCTAAATAAGGCATGTTAGCTGTAAAGGATTTTATATTACACTTTGTATTTCCCAATAAGGTGTTTTAGGGCGTGCCAGGTACTTGTAAAATGATTTCGCTTTTAAACACTTCAGCACTAAACTTCAAATTAGTGTTAGATCCGGCTTGGAGTGCTTTAAAAGGGTTAATTTTTCCTGTTTTGTCGGTAAGCGTCATGAAACAATACAATTAAATTGACGAGCAGACGATCTATTTTTAATTAATATTTCCTCCGCGTAAAAATGAATGCCTCTTTCAAATGCTTTCTAAAAAAGGCCACTAAAATGCGACAGTCAAGTGGCTTACTTGAATGCTAGGCCTAGGAAAGACAGTTGAAACAGAATATGGAAAGTAAATAGAGCTTTTGTAAACAAATGGAAAAGGTTTGTGCGTGTTACGAAGGTGTAATCTAATTACCTCGTTGGGCTCACGGAGCGGAAATCATTATGACGTCATTGTCTGTTCCAGAATCGAAAAAATGGTGTTGATTAATTGGTTCTAGCTGTAGCAGTGCTGAACGAAAGCTCTTTTTAAAATCCATACACAGGTTCCTTTTTAATAATCCACGTTTTAGATTTGATGGTTTGGAGTGCCTTGATGGATAGCATCTCTTGAGTGCTTAACAGCCAACTAATGAAGCTGTCATATTTTTTTTTTACCGAAATCTACGTACAGATTCTTTTTAGCATGACACGAACACAGGGTTACACTCAACTGAGTTCATGTCGATCTTGTGATAGCGGAATCAGTAAACCAGGATCATATCAACTTTTCTCAGGCAAACAATCAAGAATAACTTAATCCCTCCGTGACAGGGCGTCGAAATCTTAAAAAGCTCTTCACTCAATCATTAGTGTCAAGTTTGGCAGTATCATGTTTTGCAGGAAGGTTTAATTTGTGCATATGAAGAAACGTGGTCGGTTCTAAGAGAATCCCTCGCTGAAATTGTACATATCACGTCATGTTACATTACTATTTATTAGTATTAATAATTCTGGTCTTTCTTGGACAAAGTGAGCTGTCCGATTCGTAAAATATGGACGTGTCTCTAGTTGTAAAGTCATAATATACATACTAAAAAAAACGTCGAATACCTCGCGATACAGCTTAAATGATCATTAAACCATGCAGTTAATATGATTATCCCAAGAAATGATAATTTTCTTTAACTAAAGTCCTAAAACCGTTCGGAAGCATTTGGCCTTTTTTTTAACCATTGTCATCGAGGAGTTCATTCCTAGCGCTCTAAAACAGACAAAGCAAAGTGCAGTTTTATTGGATGACAATATTATCATTGTCTTTTCTATAATTTGGCTTTTAATTAACTTGAGGAAATGAATCGACTACAAAACTACAATACTTTGTGCTGATAGGACGATCGAATTTCTAATATTCCTTGTAGAGGTTTTTTCGTTGCCTGAGCTCACACTGTGCAGTTGTGATACTTAGCATATTTGCTGAAATATAACACGGACGAAATATTGTTGATATAACTTATGATAGACTATTCATTTGGTGGCGTTGAAGGCTTCAGTCTCAACATGAACTGAACATAGATATTCTCTACTTCTGTCCAACGCAATACAGAGTCCTGAGACAATTCAGACGCGATTTACTCTGTCACGAAGAATATCCCCGGCAAATGGAGCCGCTCCCGGGAGGATAAGAGACGCTTGATTGTGCTTGTCTCATGTCGCTGGGCAGGCAACAAATTGGACTTGTTATTCGTTAGTTTTGTTTGCTAATTAGAAGTATTAGCATAGTATACAGAAATCTAAGAACTTCATGACCAAATTTGTCGGCATGAATACGTCTTTTAAAATTTAAAGTGAAGACAAATATATCAGACTGTTGGCGTACATGTATTACAGTCGAAAATCCAGTCGTGGACTCAGCTTAAATATTTCACGCGAAACATTTAATAAATG
Source organism: Platygyra sinensis (assembly GCA_019787425.1). Lineage (NCBI taxonomy): Eukaryota > Metazoa > Cnidaria > Anthozoa > Scleractinia > Merulinidae > Platygyra > Platygyra sinensis. Next base: position 11,996 of record JAHPZR010001231.1, on the reverse strand, counting down.
AGGACTTAATATGTAGCCATAATATATTCTTTACGAGATCCAGCAAAAATATCAGTTTGATGAAAGGTTAAATTATGAGACTAAGATTTATCTTGAAAACAATGCTCAATGTTCAAGGCCTCTCTTCGACGAAAAGGAACGTTTGTTTTAAACTGCTTGTAAAGCTCGTTGTTTCGCACCCATTAGCTCGTTCATTTGACGGGTGAAATAATTTCAGCACCGGGTTAGACGTCACATATGGTGCTAACGGTAACAAATAAAACCAAGATGACTCTCAGATCTTGGGAAAATCAAACACAGCTTGCGCAAACCCAGCGCAAACGTAGGTAATTCTGAGAGCAGTAGGGAAAAAATCAAACCCTCCCAGTGCTGACGAAGGGTACGTCAATTATATACAGAAACGTCCACGTTCTTTAAGGAAGGCCAACATGAAAGAAAACGGAGATTTATCCAAAATAGAAGAAAGTCTTACCATATTGCTCGTTGACTCTGGCAATCTCATCAAAAGCTGCAATGTGTTGTTCCGCAATAGGAGACATAATTGTTCTGTTAATCCAACTCGCCATTAAAACGAAGCATAGTAAACCCGTTTGTGTCCCTGCCATAGCTTTCACGAGCTCAAATGTGGTTTTTGAGAAATTCGTGCCTTATTTCTCTATTTTATGTAAAGCTCTCAGTCATACGTCACACGGGAAATGATGAATTGTGTCTATGCCGCAGAAGGCGATGTCAGGTAAAAGATTACCTTGACAGGAAACTCGTAAATGTAACACATATTTTCAGGGTATCGAATGTCGGCCATGCTAGCCGCTACGCGTGACCTTGTAAGATGTCTGTTTTCATAACTTATGGCACTCGTTTCAGAGAATTTCAATCCTACTTCACTTGTGTTTTGTCTACGTCGGGTTATAGTCCAGAACAACCCGGAGAATTCCTGAGATGTTTTATTAAAAAAATATGTTAGTATACCATTTTCATAAGATAGCCCTGTGCAGGGACATCTTGACACTGGCACTGTCACGAGTCCGGTGAGCGAGACTGTAGTCAGGGTAAACAGTTTTCTTTAAAACGGTTGAAGTAATTGCTTTATTCAAAAGTGTTTTGAGTTATAAATTAGAATAATTTTTCGATGCCATCCCTATACCGATAAACTGAACTGTTAGCGGTTTTTTTAAACGTTAAAATAACTCTTGGAACGTTATGATGGAGTAAATGTCATAAAAATACTCGAACCTACTTCGCCTTGCACATGTTCTAGTGGTTGACAGATATCGATTCTGGAGATTCTAATAACATGAAATGGTAATTTTATATTTTTTCTGTCGGAATTCCGGCCGGCTATAAATAAAATCGGTGTTTCCAACGCGAAATTCTTTATAGGAGAAATCCAATTGCTATTTTTTATAAAGCTGTATTAAAATTCTTCACGTACTTCGTCCGTCCCCGAATTTGTAAAATGGAATGTATTTCACAACTCGCTTCTTGAGGTCGTTCTTCTTTAAAACTGCCGCAACAAACCTTGACTCGGCCCCAAGAAAGTAAAAAAGGAGATTCAAACCAACAAAACGTTGTAATTTTTTTGGACTAACCCTTTTAAAGGGAAAGTAATATCGAAAGTTTTGTTGTTCAATGTGGGTGTTCATTATTTCGAACGCTTATCGAAATTCTTTCCAGTTTTTTCAATTAACTACGTGAAACGATAATTTGTTATTTGTTGTTTTGATAATAATGTCTGATCTAGCCACCCAACAATAAAAAAAAAAATTAAAATGTGATTCCTTTCGGAAACATCATACAATCATTAGAGGACAAGCGTTCAAAAATACCTGTGAAAAAATCGTTTAAGTATGAAAAGACTTCTCAGTAAAAAGCCGATTTGACTATCCGGTAGAAAATGATAGGATTATAGTTTTAAATCCACTGCGTTCAGCTACGACTTTCAGTGTTGAACGTGCACCGGGAAGCACCGTGGTAGATCGAGAAGAAATACAACATTCTTTCCCGAAAATTTAGTGTTGTGGTGAAATGTAAGCTAAAGAACTCCAAAAATGATTTGCCGGGGATATTGCACAAACGTCTGCGTTAGTGTGAAAGGCACAAACTAATTGAGGAAGGCAGATTTCGATAAATTACCTTGAAGGCTTGAATGACCTTGTTTGATTCACTAACAAGTGTACTGTCATGTGGAAATGTTTTTCTTGAAGACCTACGCATGGATTCCTTTGAACATCCTCAGAAACCGGCGTGTTAACGTAAAAATGTGTTTAACTCTTCAAAATTACTGAAGAGAACTGTAATCTATTTTGTCCGTAGTTCTAGAAATCATGCTCAATAAGCATGATTTCTAGAATCTACCGGAATATATCTAGCTAGCAAGGAGATGGTATATCCAGCAACAACAGTTTGACTTTTGTAAAACATTACTAGCTCAGTATAGCGTACTCGACTGATGACATCAGTTCGGCCATCAGGAAATGCGCTCTGTGTGCTAACGATAACGGTGAGAGAATATACTGAGTTTTCTTCTCATACTGTTTTGTTGTCAGGACAGACCTCATTTCCACATTCGAGTGAAATATAAAGAACCAGTATTTTAAATGCATTGAATAAATTCATTGGCGATTTCCCTTATTGAAGGGTTGACATCCGGGTATGTATACCGTGTCCTCTCTCGCTCATAACGGAAGACTCGGAACTCTTTTCACAGTCAGCTGTTCTTAGAATCCATTACAATATATTCATGCATGTAAGCGAGGCAACTTCAGGCAGTTTGTAGTTTTTGCCCGAAATTTCCTCGCATCTCAATGTTCGCATCCACGTGGGAAAATTGGACGCGCACAGTCAAAAAAATATAAAAGACATATAGCATTAACAAAATTAAAGACAACCTTATTTTAACTATGATTTGGACCGGAGCCAACATAACTTGTAGCGCAGGAAAAGGTTTACAACAAATGTGAATAGACTCACTCCTCACATTGCGATTTGCTGAGTCGAACCATGACTATCAAGCATAATTTTGCCTATAATGTTGTGATAACATGGTCGGCGAAGGCCAAAGAGTGGTCTTTCTTCGTATGACGTTGGACCTTTCGGTTTTCACTCATTTTTGGAGCTTATCCTTTTTTACTCTTTTTGGAATAATTTTTTTCCCGAGAGCTTTCAGGATAAGAGAAAATTTTGTTTGTTTAAAAAACTTGAATTCTGGATGGCAAATCTTGCCATGCAGTAACTTTTTGTCGTAGTTTAGGAGAGGATTTACCGTTCTACAGTCATTCTACCTTATACCATATTTTAAGATTTTGAAACTTTTTCTAAAACCCAGTAGTAGTATTTTACCTTACAACGTATTCGAAGTTTGGTTGTCCTCACTCAGATTTTATTGAAATCGAACTTTGTCCTTTTTTAATTTTGCTTTAGCTACGTTTCTGACCGTTTCTATAATTTCCTTTGTTAGATATTCATTTTAGATTGAACCTTGTACCTTTGTACAAGCTGCTCTCCATAATTCGTACTGAAGTTTGTACTTGTGCCACGTACGCTTCTTTCAAGGGAAGTTCCTCCTGTTGTTAGTAAGCAGAATTTTTAAGTAAGATCCACGAACTTTGAAAAGAATATATTTAAGTATGTTTGGTTTCCACACGTGGGAGTATTTACTTAGCTAGTAACAGAACTTATACTTTGTACCTAAGAACCACATATAAGCACGTAACATTTTAAAGGTTTTTCGATTATATACCGGAATAAACTGCTTATAGATCAAGTTATGTCTCTTTTTTGCAGTGACTCCGTAGTGAAGACCATTGAAGTAGCTCCTCGTGTACCAGAAAATCATTACGAATATCCGTTCCGCCCGCAATCCAAGCAGTGCTCTCCAGAGCCGTTAGATCAGTCCCCAAATTTTCTGAGCGCTTTCCACTCGGTTCAGTTCAAGTGTCCTTTAGCCGAAAATACCCCAGGAACGGGGAACGTAGGAATTATTTCACTCCAAGAAGTTCGCCACGCTCTTCGCACAACAACAATTTCCATGATTGTCACTGAGATACGTGACAACACATTTCAAGTGTTTATTGGCCTATTAAGAGTCCGGGAGAACTGTAGTTTAAATTAAGCTGGCCGTGTCCCCTAATTTTTAATTTGCGATAATTGACTGCTAAACGTTTGCCCGACCTCGATCACAAAGTGCCCGTTAAAAAGAGGATTTGTCGGTATGACTGAACTGAAAGGTTTGGCGTGCGGAAGGACAACATTGACAATTATGTGTCCGCATATATAAAAGCGAGTTGTAAAATTGCTCGTTTTCAGGTAACTCGGCAGCCCTCAGAGTGTGAGCGTGAATTCCTAATACCCTTTTTAATTCTAAGCGCTAACGTTAATTATGGGAGGTAAGGAAAGTGTATTGACGGCTTTCTGTTCTCATTCAAAGAATTTATCAGGATCTAAATATAGTAACCCACCCAAATAGTAACTGCTCCCACGAAATTTTACTTGATCCGCCATATGGATTTGTTAAAGGAATCGTTTTAGTTCCAAAAGGAACGATAAACCATAATAAATCAGAATACCAAGGATACCTATAAAGTCTATCCGTCATCGGTTAAATCCTTTCAGAAATAATATATGACAATTTTATAAACTATAATTTGCCGAATTTGAATTTTATCGGAGAAATTCACATATAATGGTTTACTATAGCCTTTATTATACACGGTTTGCAAAAATACTCAATGCGACAATTAGATTGCTAGGTCAAAACCTGTTCTGGAATTTTATGCAGGGAAAGATTAACATCCATCATGACATCGTGAAGAAGGTTGGGTTCCTTCGCCCTCCAAAGCACGGTGCTAAAGGAAATGAGCTGTCCATGAAAGCAAACTCCACAGGGAGCAAGATTTTGGGACAGTCCCCTCCGGGGGAGATCAATTTCCCAGGAAATGCTGCTTTTTTTCCTGGGGAAATAGTCGTCTTTTAAAATTCACCTGAACAATTCTTGAAATTTCGGAAATAATGTTAATAATGGAAATAATCCATCTGATCTTGAGAGGTAGTCCAAAACTTCCCTACCGGGAAATCTGAAGGCCATCCCACAAAGGGAAAATGTGCTCACCGTTTGGTTTTATCAGCCAGTTCCAGGTCTTCCGCTCGTTTCACCCAGCATAGTTTCTAGTGCTCCGAGTAAAATCTGGTACGTGGTGGTACACGCCAAATCGCATCCGGCATTTCCCTTCGGGATTTTGGGCCCAAGCGATGAATCCCCCCGATTCCGCAATGAGAGAGATAACCCATTCCAGGCCACATGATTAATCTGAGCCCTCTACCAGTTCAGACTATCTTTTCAGTTCAGTGTCGGCTATGGTTTATTCCTTTTGGTCCTTTTATCTCATTGATACCTGCATGGCGAATAAATATTCTGGCGTTACTGAGTAATTAAGATTCTGACAGGGCGCATGTCAAGTGCGCGTCCAGCCACCCTTTAACAGACAACGCGTAAGAAAGCGGATACAATACCAATTCATCGCTTCCACTCGACTCCACCCGACATTTGTATTTTCTCAATCTTCATCTATTGCGGGGCATGTGTAACACTATTTATATACACTATTTTCCTCACCAACATACTTTGAAAGTTGCTTGGAAGCACGAAAATATTTTGAATTAAATCAGTGCATAGCAACTAATTTAATAAGGCATGAATAATAAGCAAGCAAATTAAGCAAAAATTGTTTAAATCCATACTTTTTCTGTTTACGTTAACCATAGATACATGCAAAGTCCCACGTTTCAACTGTATATTCACCACCCTTTAGTATGACATTTCGTCACCAGGGTTAACCCACGGCATAAAATGCGGTATGCCGTTCTTTCAAATATTACAAAAATTCGTTACGAAGCGGTGCTACAGATAAGAGCTAATTATCTTGGCTTGTCTTTTTTACAAAAAATTCGCTAACAAAAATGTTGGGTTTGTAGAACCAGCATTTAGAGCTGTATTAAATCCTACTGCTTGTCAGTCGAGCCGAGTATTAGACGGAGAAATAGACTGGAAAAGCAGCCTGATGTGTCAGACTGGGATTTCGCCTTGCAGAGTGGCGATACACCGTCGTCAATCCGAACCGAGAATTCAATTTTTCGAATTTGCGGTTTTATAAGAGGAACACAATATCCAGAGAGCGGTTTTATACTGTGACAACCAAACTAAATGCCTAAATATCGAAAATATTATGTAAGAGAACGTGGCAAAGGTGGGGCCGTTACATCGTTTCACGCCTTGATTTCACCCACATTCTCGCGTCACACACCAACACCTATATCTTTCACATATCACATAATTAAAATACAAATTTTTCATTTTGCCCAGAAAATAATGCGTCACCAAGAGAAAATACGCATAACACTGTTTATGAAGCTCATTCGATAAAACAAGCCACTTTATTTTGGTATATATGAGGACAAGAATTCGCCCACTTCTCCTTGAGCAATATTACAATAATGAAATTCAAAGTAAGGCAGTTGAAAGTAGTTTAATTCATGCAGTTCAAAACTTTTGCAATCAAACGGAGTTTGAATAGTATTGGCTCAATGAATTTATGCCTAATTCTAAATGCGTCACAGGATCTTTTATGTTCCTCTTTTAATGCTCTCACGAGAAAAAGTCGACTTATTTACAAAGTTACTCGCGCTACTTTGTAGCTACATGCTTATTTACAGCGAGACTTTTGTACTTTTGAGGCATTTAAAATATACCAAAGATTGATCAAGTCTCTAACCTTGCCCCACCCTAGTATAAGGCGTGTTTTACCGGAAAGCCGTTTTGAGGTGGCCTAACATGGCCTTTCTGCCAATATCTCGTTCATGCTTCCAAATCTCTCCATTTAAAACAATAACCAACGTTTTGCGGTTTTGTGTAAATTTTTGGGTGGTTTTTGGGAATTTTGCGAAAGTGATATTTTTTCTATAAGGATAAGTTAAGTTGAGGAAAAGATGAAATGTGGAAAGTTTGATGGATTCGTAAAATTGAAATTTGAAGTGAAAAATTAGTAGCTGGACACCAAACAGTCTCCTTAAAATAAAACAAGCAGACTTTTTTGCGGTACGGGGAAGCTAAATTCTAATCATTCTAATCGTTAAAGTGCCCGTACCATCAGAATTTCTATTTTCTTATCTGATTCTATATATCACCCAATGAACTTCTACGAAAAAAAATCGATTTGGATAAAATGTAATGTTTTTTAAAAGTTTTAAAAACGTTCCAATTTGGCGCCATTTTGGTCCACTATTCGCACCAGTCTTCCCTTAGTTTGGAATGAGTTGTGGCGCAGATTAAGGAACACGTGACTTCAGGCTTGACTCATCTCGCTTATTTTACCTCTGTGAATTAAACTTAGTAGTTCATACAAAATACTGGAAAGGAGCCTTTTGTATAGCCTCTTCCAGGCGTTCAGCTAATTTATTTTTCGCCCACTGTTTTCTACGCTGCTCCCTGACTAACTGAACGCCTGGAAGAGGCTACCTTTTGCATGGACTACGAAGCAGAGTTTACAGAGGAAAAACAAGCGAGATAAGTCAAGCCTGAAGTCACACTTTCCTGAATCTACGTCACAACTCTGAGCATGTCGATGATGTGATCAGCGGCACTGGTAGACCGCAATGAAATAGGATCTTCAGGTTTTTAAAACTTCATAAAAAAATCGCTTTTTATCCAAATCGAAAATTTTTTCGCCAAAGTTCATTGCATGAAATATAGGATCAGATGGGAAAATAACAATTTTGACGCCATGGGCATTTTAAATGCTAATTTAAAATGTGAGTCGCAGTAGAATGAAAATAAGTGCGGAGAAGTGGCGAAACGATTGCTTCATTCTCTCCCTCCCATCCCCTCCCTCTTACTTTTTGACCTGGTTTTTATTCCTTACCCGCCTGTTTGTCTGCTTGTAGACAATAAACTATAACTATTCATTGATTTCTTCATTGAATTTTACAAAAGACGCTTCCTTTTCTGGCTAAGCCTTTCACTCAGGAAATCAGTGCGTCGATATTTACAGAGAAAATAAATTTCCATCAAGGTCTTCGTTTCTTTCTCGCTGTAACCATGATGATAACCCTCCTCGACAAAGAACACTCGGTTGGTAAATATAACTTTTCTTGGCGAAGTTATGTGCCTGCTTCCACAGCCACCCAGCGGCATGTTAAAACGGACATGCGTGGCGTTAACAAAGGAGGGCTCACAAACTGGATTATTGAGATGTACACGCATGCGCTCTGGGTTAAACCAGGGGTACTTTGCGCGGTCCAAGGTGATAGTAGTAAATTGTGAACCACACTCAATTACCGCCGCTTCTTTGTCAAACACAGCTCCGTTGACTGCAAACAAGAATATGACATCATTTTCAATTAATGATCTTAAAGTGTCTATACCGCCAAAAACTTATTTTAGGTTTTCATCATCTCTATAACATCTAAAAATGTCTTCAAACCCAAAAAAGTGAATTCCGATGCTTTTTGCCATAAAATCAAGCTTTAAGTTTCCCGCCTTGGCCACGCCCAATGAAGATGACCGCGTAATGTTAGATTGGTGACGAATGACGTCACTTCAGGAATATCTCGAAGCTTTATGCTTTTATTTTGCTTGCTTGACGACCGCATTGCTTCGCAAACTTCGATTTGTTTGTTTTTTGGCGAGGAAAACTCCTCACCACTACTGAAACAACAATTACCTAAACTAGAAGGATCTCGTGATTCCTGACTTGACGTCACGACCCATTCAGAAACCCAGGCTCTTTTCTGCACTGACTCACGGTCAACTTCATTGGGCGTGGCTGAAGAGGGAACTTTAAGGCGATATATTAGGGCGTTAAAATCTCAGAATCCAATTTTTTTCTTAGAATACCTTTTTACACAGTATAGAGCTACCATAACTATAAAAACCCTGTTGGCGATATAGACACTTTAAATATTGCTCTTCATTAGTAAGCATGAGATTACTCGCCGTGTTACCAGCAAATTCCAGCCTCGTGTCAATCTTCTTCTTACTTAGAGAATCATATATAAGCCAGTTAAGCACAGTTGACACCAGCGACACAACTACACAAGAAGGACGCTTTGTCGTTATGTTTGCAGTGCGAGCATCCTGACATAATAATATAGTAACAACACAACAGCATCAACGTACATGCGCGTTATCATGATAGATGCCCTATAAAGCCATGTCCTCACACATCCGTTTTACGTCCACTGTTCTGTCTGTGAACACATACAGATATTTTTGACCAGAAACAAGGCGATCGTTTACGTCGATCGTTTACTGAGATTGAGCATGCGCAAATTTCCTGAAGTGACGTCAGCCTTTACGAATGTATCTGTTTATGCTGTTCACTCATTCTCGCGCCCAGAGGCCGCCTTCTGGTCAACATCAAGAATCGCGATCTCTGGGCTGGTTCAACACCAGAAGCCCGCGGGGTGGCCTGCACCTCTTTACAACCTGTATTTTGATTCGTTCTTGTTAATCTGCACCTCTTTTGTTGATAGGACTAGGGGCATTGTTTGTGTTGTTTACCTATTGTCTCGTCTGACCAATTATAAAGACCCTTGTAAACGGTGCGTGCTCGCCCCCAGAAGCCCGCGATTCAGGGACTTCTCTGAAGTCTGACAAATCAGATTGGCTAAGAATACGAAACGAATACTGTGCGCGTGCTCAGAAAATCGGGTCCGGCCAGGGGTCGCGATTCTTGGTGCTGACCAATAAGAACGTGGCCTCTGGGGCCAAGAATGTTGTTCACACCGGAACACAAGAGGAAATTTTGGTAGTTATCCACTTTGGGGAAAGCACGAGAATATATATATTTACTTGAATTGTTTACTCGATGAAAAAATGGTTTACAAGTTAAAAATTGTTCTGTTTACAAACGTAAAGGTAGACTTGTTGCCGGGCCTAAGAAACCCTTCGGGAAACGGAAGATTTCTCGATTTTTACCAACCATAGCTGTTGACTCAACAGGGACCACTTGAACATTATTGAACTCATCGTAAACATTAACTTATTACCTGGAACTCCCAAGTTTATTACATGCCTAACAGTTTCTCCGCCAGCATCGGTCGCTTGACACACATAACTACCGCCATCTTGGGAGCGTGGTCTCAGAACAAAGCTCAACATCCTGCTTTGCGCACGCGCAATCGCTTTCTTGTGTCTGCTGATGCTGACCTGCACTGGGGCTCACCTCCGTGAAAAACGCACGTCAACTTGATAGCCATGTTGAGCGGAGAGAATATCTTGCGGGAACTTGACATTGATTGGTCAAGCGAGAGTGGCTCTGAAAGAAAAACGAAGCGAACTCTTCAATTTGGAGAACAGTCGAACTCGTATTAAACAGTCGCCCCTATTAGGCGGCCAGTAATCAACTTTTGTATTGTTTTTACCTCTGTTAAAAGACAAGCCCTTTTTAAGCGTCCAGTATCCATTATCCCGAGAGTGGCCGTTTAATAGCAAATGAACTGTATTCAAGGAAGTGTTTACCGAAGATTCCCAAGATTTTTTGAGCAACTAATTAGGAGCCAATAAATAAATTCTTTCGTTGTTCGTATTAAAATGTATAATGAGAATTAATTTTTCCGAGACTTCCTCTTGTCATCAAAGAAGAGACCATTGTAAAATCTTCCCTTGAAATATACTTTACTAACAAGGATGATATAGACAACTTGTGAATCGGGGTGGGAGGGGGGGGGGGGGTAAGTTTCTAAAAAAATGCAGCGCTGCGTTGTTGGGGAATATTTCAAGATAATTTGCTTTTATCGACTGAGGTGATAGTGTAAATTGGCCACCGTAAAGAGATTCCAAAGTTGAAGTTTCGAGCGTTAGGCGTTCGTCGGAGCAAATCGTCTGTTCCTTCGTGTCGTCGAGCAAGAAGGGAAAAAGAAGTAAGGCCCGGTTTAAACGTCGCATTTTACATGCGCTGAATCGAATTGCCGAATTAAGTGCATATAAAATGCGACGTCCAAATCAATTAAAAAAATGCGACATATTTCAATTCAATGCGGGTTCAGTCGAATATTCGACTGATCCAGTCCAATATACGACTGAAGTTCGACAGTTGATTTAATCGCCGCATTTTACACGTGCCGAATCTAATTCATAATTATGTTAAATAAATTACGTGTGCTCGAATTGGAATTAACACATCGCTCTTGCTCAGCAATTTTATTCGGCAAAAAATGCGAAGTTTAGATCAAATCAGCGAACTTATTCATTCGAGTCGACTTAAATTAGTTTTTGATTCGGCGCATGTAAAATGTGACGTTTAAACCGGGCTTAAGAGCCAAATGGCTAGTGAGTTCTTGTATGTCTTACCCCATGGTATATTGTGCAGCTAGTTTTTGTTCTCGCTATTTTTTCGCTTCTCACTATACGATACATAGGAGAAGCAAGTACTCTGTTATAGTGGTAGTATAATAAGACTATACCTTCTAAAATAGATCTAATAATCTGGGTTTTCACTTGAAGCATTTATAATCAATCGTTTGAAAAATTGTTATCGTTGACCCACTAAATAATAGACCCTTTTCCCAAATGGCGGCCGAAAATTCAAATAAGTTAAAATTGGCTAAAATTAAAAACTCGTACCAGCACTAGAAAGAACACCTTTACTTTAGTAACTCTGCAAAGTTTCAGCTTTTCAGGTATATTATTATACATCAGACTCACTATGAAAAATCTGATTGGTCGAGAGCATTCAATCAATTCACAATAGCTTGTGAACTTGACATGATAGTCAAGTTCAACGTCTGCCTGGTTACTAAGCCCCTTGGAGTGTTCTCCTCAGAAACAAAATGGCTGAACGCTTCGCTTCTGTTTCTGAGGATGAATTATGTAAAAAATGTATAATAAAACAATTATTGAATTTGGTTTTCGCATGATATCATGAATTAGTATAATTACTCAGGTGATTATAGAAATCCTCGCGCTCTCATTGGCCGAGAATGGCGTCATATGCCGCTATAAT
>JAHPZR010001230.1:22500-24949 GCA_019787425.1 Platygyra sinensis | reverse complement strand
TTCAGTTGCCAGAGTTTCAGGCAAAATTATTTTTCAAGCGAAATTGAGTGGGTGGTTCTTAGAGAGACAGCCTCTTAATATTAACTACAAGTGAATTACTTGAAAAATATTCAGCTAAATACAGTCAGACCGACACAGTTTCAAAGGCCAATCAAGGCCAAGGAAAGATCATGTAAATAATAGTCCTCTGAACTTTTTATTCTCGATCAAGGGAAATTTCCTGACAACAGCGTCATCTTTGGCAAAACAAATTAGTGTGACGCAAGGAAACCTCTGAAAAGTCTTGAAAATCGTTGGACATCTTGGGACATGTTTGAGTCACCTTCGAAAATACTGGCACTCACAAGTTAAAAATCTCATGCCTCAGTCAGATTAGGAAAAATGTTGGCATGTAACTGATAAATTTCTTGAAGGTGATTCCCGAGTTTCGCATTGCGCACTCCTACTGCGCACGATTTTTGCGTCATCAGGGCGCGCGCGTACAAAACATAAGAGATTTCCCTCAAACTCAGCTCGCTAGCGAGATAAAAGCTCGTTTTCTCTTAAACGAGCACGGTGACCCCCACTTTTTATTTTGTAAATTCAATGAGTACAATATCCTCAATAACTGAGTGAAAAATTGGCAGAAATCCATGGCTACTTTTTGGCAAATGAAATAAATGCTACAGATAGAGAAGTAACGGGCCCAACAGAGCAAGTCCAAACCATGTTTGCTTTAAAGGATAAAAATATCAATTAATAATGCAGGGTATTTCAAGCCATTTCTTTTCTGGGACGTAGATGAATAGGCAATCAAAGAAAGTCGAACTCTGTGTGATATGACACGCTGCATTGAAAAATAATCGAGCTTATTTGTTGCGCACTGAGGTAACCAAAAGTCACCTAAATAACCATATTTGTCAGCATCGTGGCATGAAAACAAGCACGGTGACCCCCTCTTTGCATTACCTTTTTAACATCTCCTTTTACTGTAATGACACCATACCAAGTTTGATCGGAAATCTATGGCGGATTCTTTTACTCGGGAATCACCTTAAATAAAGTTGTCAGTAAAAATAGTAACCTTAAGGGAAACTTGATTAGTGCAATGAGAACAATTGTCTATTGTTATGTCTTGCACTACCCTGCCAATTAACACCTGGATGAAGAGAAGTAAGCCAATGATAAGTTTTGTTGCCTAGGAACAGGACAATAACCCCATCCAGACTGCTTGATCTGGAATACGTCACCATAACCATCAGACTCTAACTGTAACATCATTAAACATTGTAGAAAGTACTTACCATTAATGTAACAAAACTGCTCTGCCAAGTCTTTGCGCTGTACATGTTCTAATGCATCACACAAAACCTTGTAGGTTGCAGAAGAACCTTTTCCTTGTTTCCAGCGCAAGAGCACTTGGTATGCTCTTTCAGCCAGTTGGTTGTAAGCTTGATTTATTTCTTCAAGCTGTGCATCATCGTGCTCAAGGCGACGCCCAAGGCGTCTCCAGTCTACAACTTTATTACCCAGTTCTTCTAATTCTTTATTTGTGGGTGTGCCATCTCTTACTACAAAGAGGAACAATTGTTCAAATCAATTGCTGAGTCGTTGTTGTTGCTCACAATACTTAACTTAAGGTGGCCGAACACAGTTTTCGCGCGTGCTTTTGCTGATGCAATATTTAGCACGTGCGCAAGGATTTACATGCCGTCAGTAGAGCGATCATTTTATTTACTCAACACCCGCACTATCTGTGTTAATGCTCTATAATTGAACGCAGTGTATTGATGGCTTTAGTCTTTTATTACAAAGATATGTTAGGAAAGGTAACGATGCAAAGAACCCAGCAGTTTTCAGCTTTTGTTTGTTACCAAAAGAATCCAATTAAATGCAACGCATGCGCAGTTGCTCGAAAAATTGAGACTGATTGCTTTAGCAGAAACATGCCGATTTCTAACTATCCAGCCATATTTAAGCCTTGTTTTTAACCAGACCCGTTGCCATGGCAACAGCACACAGCCTAGCCAAAAAACAAGAATAAATATTTCTGTGGTTAACGTTGACTCTTGCAAAAAAAGGGCGTCAAAGCATAAATAGTTTAAGGTAATTCCTTAGTATTGCATTGCGCATCCCTACTGCGCACGATTTTCGCGTCATCAGCGCGCGCACATGAGCGCGTGCACGTGCAAAACGTAAGAGATTTCCCTCAAACTAAGCTCAATAACGCAATAAATTCTCCTTATCTCTTAAACGAGCACGGTGACCCCCGATTTTTATTTCAGGTATTTGCTAAGAATAGTCTAATGAAGAACATATTTGAAGGGGAAAAAAAGTTTGATAGTAGAACATGAATTATTTTTGGAAAATAGTTCCCAACCGAGTGTATTTTGGACAAGGCAAGGATTTCAAGTTAGCCACGAAACTGTCCGAAAAAGTGCAATATCACCGTAATCAGTCAATCAAAAAC
>JAHPZR010001230.1:0-15000 GCA_019787425.1 Platygyra sinensis | reverse complement strand
TTCGTTTGCATACTGGTAGGTAGCCGTAGAGTTTTAATAATAAGCGCTTACATGTACATCGATTGTGAATCAGTTTATTCATCGAGTTCAGCAGTAAAACAGACAAGCGAAACATTACGAAAAAAATTAATCCCGTACCTTTGTTTTATCTCTATTGACTTCATTCATAGTTGTCATCACGTCTCAAAAAGAATAGCTTTGTTTACGATTCTTAACTGCCTTAAATACGAGTTTTTGAAACGTTTTTTGGTCCAAGGGCGACAGCAGTCATTTTGAAAATTCTCCATTCATTCAAATATCCTGGACTTACAGTGATATCTTCCAAATAAATGAAAAATTCATTCACAGCTGTCCGCCATGTTTTATTGCCGAGCAAGCTCAGTAGCCAGGCCTCGAAAATGTTATATAAACCGCCTGGAGCGGTTTATATAGCGTTAAGAACCGCTCGACCAATCAGATTGCTGGAAACTCTTTGTTCAGCTCTGAAATTATACTAAAAACAAATATTGATCTGCCAAGTCTATTATAGTAACATTTGACATTCAGACCACGTAATTTGGTGTCAACGAAAAAATGTCTTTAACGCATCATAGAATTTGAAGATGAAAGAACATTTTGTCGAAGTCTAAAACGAGCTCTTACAAACATGTCTGCTCGACGTATTGAATATAATGATAAGTCGCATTTTAGCATTACGAAACCTCGCGTGAGGTTTCCTTTCAGTTTATTCTTGTCTATAGAAAGATTATTACTATTGTAACCCCTCACGCAATGTCTGTAGGCAAAATTGAACAAAGAATTCGAAAATAACTCGGCATCAGCTTTCTTTTGTGTTCAAATTCGCCGAAGCGGGCAAGGATTATTCCCACATTTCATTCCAAAAATAAATCATTAACAGATCCAAACAATTTAAGCAGAGAGCTTATCTTCTTATTTTTATTTAAAAAAAAAGAAAAAAAAGCAACATACACACTTTTTTAAAGGCACTACCGGTGTGTGTAGCAATTGATGTTATCATCACTTCATTGTTGGACATTTCCATTGGTTTACTAATGAGTAATTTAAAGGATACATGCACAATATGTTGTATGTTGCAGTATCTTGCTTTGAAAGTGTTACCTGTTTTGAGTGAAATCACTCATATAAGGCTAGACACCACCTACGAAAAACTCTTATTATTGTGCTCCTCTCCCACAGTGATAAGACTTTAATCAGGGCTAATTCAATGCCTGGCTCAAAAGAAACCTTGATCACTTGAGGTTTCATTTCTGGGTATTGATGAAGCTGGGTTTCCAAATCAGGCTATATTTTCTAACTAAACCTTTATCTTTAAAACAAACCCAGCTGCAGCATTACTTAACTGAAGCTGCTTCGAAAGACTCATGCCGAGCTTGTCCCTTATTGTTTCTAATGGATTTTTTTTTAAATGTTGTTTTATTTTTATTTCCAATATTTCATTGTTTGCAATGTAAATCATTTCTTCGCTTCGTTTTACCTTGACTTTGGCTAGTTATCATCATGGCAGTTAAGAAATAACCCATAAACAGTGCTTCGTAAGGTTATTACATTTTCCTTGATTCTTTGTGTCTGTGTCGGGAAGGGTGGTACTTCTTTTACTCGAACGCATTCCTTTGAGGTGATTATTTTAGCCCATCTCTTATCGGTGATCACGTGTATAGTCACATTATCGCATTCACTTATTGCTTAATGCATCGTTACTGATTGGCAGGTTATCGATGATTACCAGTCAAACCTGTTTCATGCGTCAATCATGCATTATTTGTCTTGCTGGTTTGAATCTGGCCTTACCTTAACTCACCGTGACAATTCATAATCAGTTGAGTGAGTCAGTGACAGAGTGGACTACAGCTCAGCGTAATCGTTTTAATTTCGAGTGACATTTTGAAGCCCGTTTACACCTAAACATGGCTCTTTCAAAACAAGTAAGTAAATATCAAGTAGGACTAGAGATAAATTAAAGTATTACTAAACATCACCGTCGGGGACTTTTCAGCAACATTGAAACAAATTTTCTGGGTACGCCCAATATTTCCAATCTTCAGATACTTGACTATAATGATAAAAGAGTTCAGGAGATAACTCAACACTTACTAAATGTAATTCTCGCTTATCCTGCAGTCATGTTAGTCCTTGTGATTTTATATCATTAATTTGATGATAAATTTATCAGTGAAGCTGTTGTAAATAGACTCCAGGTAATGTTAATTTTAATGAATTATCGTGTCATCGCTGTGAAAACATGCCAATTTTTGAGTGTGTCTACTGACGTGACAAAACTTTAAAGCAAGCATGCTTCTAACAAAGTACATGGTAAATGTTTGAAATGTTGTCATATTCGGCCCATGATACTGCAGGTTATTTTCTTTTCTTTATCCCAGACAATAACAAACAGTGAGACGCCTATATGTGACTGCAATATATGTAAATTTTTTTCTGTGAGCTTGAAAACAAATCTTTTCAAATATTCAAGTTAACTACCTGAATTGGAAAATCTAGAGAAAAAAGGCCACTATTTGATTTTAAATTACGTTCGCCAGCACTCAGTGCACGTTGAAATTAAAAACGTTTCCACGGGGAGTGACAACTTTATTTAAGTTTCAAGTCTAAATAGCTGAGTACAAGTGCTCTACTAATTGGGAAGACTAAAACATAACGTAAAATCTTTTCAACAAAGATTCAGTAAAGTTAAGCGAATAAAGTTAAAGTTAAATAAAAAAATTGATTTGTTAATAATTACTGTCATAATATTATCACCCAATATTTATGTAATAACTAACCACCTAGATGAACAGCAAGAGCAACGCATGCATCCGTCATCCAACAGTGCTAACGTCAAACTTTCTAATCGTGATTTATTGCTGCGCTTTCTCCGCTTGCAAAATTCGAACATCTTTCTTAACAGCTATCATCTCCTACTGACTATCCATTGTGAAAGGCGGCTTGATATTAGCGATGCAGGGTAGCTGATAGTATTTTGCCTTAATTACTTCAAGGCAGTGAGTCTGGTGAATAATTTCACCGTGCGCTCGTTCTGGGCTACGAAACGCTGAACACGACTAAGGCAGTTTTAATACGAGGCTTGAAACACATTGATAATGGCAGTTAGTTTCAATTTGTTCTCGCGTGCACCGGCTCTAACTTGTAAAATGGTTTATTAAGGCAAGAACTTACTGTGATGAGGCTTCTTAGCCCTCCTTTAGATTAAGCGTTTACTCCACCTAACATTTGACTAAATTTTGATATGAAATAAAGACCTCAGAGTAGAATGTCCTTCAGCCGGTCTGGTAAGCTTAAACCTTTACAACAAGTTTCCGTATTCAGTAGGTGGACTAACTGAATGTGGCTTGAAATCTGAATTTAAACAAAATCACAGTTCGTGAGCTGCACTTCAGAGGACGTAGCGCACTCCCTAAAATCGATGAACTTTTCCTTTTCGAACACCGTCGACAGCCTTCTGTCGCTTGTAGGACAAATAAATGATGAAAAATAAGTAGTTGTTTGTGCCAAACCATTGTTACAGACAAATATAGAACTAGTTTTTGGTCGCACAGTCGAATGGGTCTCTTCTAGCCAAATTGAACATAGAAAGATAATTGACTGATACTTTTTCTATCAAAGCCGCCGATTCGTATACATCTTTCTTGAAATGACGTCAAAGCTTGATGTGTATCATAATATGAAGAAAATTTCCTTCGCGGCTGTTCTTGTTTTCAAAGAAGTGAAACGCACAAGACAAAAGTGAGTTTTCTTGGAAAAATCTTAAGGGGACTGGAGTTTAATCAAATTAAGTACAAGAACACGGAGTGATGTTATTCTTAACACGAAATAATGTCGAATGGATCTCCGAATGTTATTTTAAAAAGCTTGAAACTGGGCAGCTCAAGAGCTCTTTTGGCGACGGAGCACTAAGTTAAAAAAAAAAGCTATTGACAAAGAAAGATAACTCATGATCAACTGAATTATCACACTAACACTATATTGATTATGGATTAGTTATCCACCAATTATTTTCTTAAAGCTGACGAATTTCACCGTGATTAAACAAAGATAATCTATTGTTTCTGATCAAAACAACATTCGCATGACACGTGATAGCCCGGCTTAAATTGTGGTTATAACTCAACTTTATGCCCATTAAGTTTCTGTCCGCGTTCAAAGTCCGCCAATACTCGAGGTTCAAGAATGGTCTCAACAATTACCAAGCATAAAGTGAAATCAAGGACTAACGCATTTTCTCGCGAATTAATCCGTCCCTGACTGGTTTTTGTTCCTGAAATCCTGAATGAAATGACCTAAACACAGACAGTTAATACTTTAAAAAAACGTTTCTTTAGTATTACCTTTCTATGTTTAGGTTATTTGTATTATTCACAGCTGCTCATTACTACATTTCAGGCTGTACTACCGCTTCTTGTTCCCTTGTTCTGCTGCTCTTCGAAACTTTTCTTTCACTCTATCCGTACCCTTTCTTGATGCGAGTGTTTTCACTATCTCTCTGTTTTTTGAAGGTTTCGTACGTATTCTTTGTCACTCATTTCTTTGAGCGGTTTTATAGGCCCAGTAACATCCGGCCTCTAGACCAAATACGTGTGGATAATCCGGCGACAGCCATACACCGACTTATCACCGTATACATCGAGGCCAGGTCGGCCTCGAAGTCAATGCCATTAACGTCGAACTTCGTTTGGAAGTCCTTTAGATATCTCAAAAGAGTTCGGCTTGATCAGCTGTCAGTCCATGCATTCTTTTAGGGTTTTTCATGGTTTTCTTAAGGGCTGTTTACTGTCCTTCGTTCTCAGAGGCTTTTCTTTTGTCTTGCACTGCTTGTGCTATCGACGGCCGACTAGGCAAAGTAGCGTTGTTGACAATGGATGCGTGAGACTCCATCGGGTCCTCTTCTTTCCCACTCCACAGAATATGCTTGATTTTCTTCGCTCTGTTCCACGTTACGCAGATGAAGCCGGGGAGAAAGCTAATTATGGTTTGTTAACGTTGATTTTAGTCGGACAGCCCAATAGAGCTTAAAGGAGCTGCGTCACGGATAAAAGGTTTGAAAGATTAGCCTAAACTTGAGGCTAAATTTTTTCAAACCGTTGGTAATCCGTGTCATCTTCTCCATCCTTGTTGCCTTATGGTTAATTTTTTATGTTTTTAGTGTTTTTCTATCTTTGTAAAGTATTATTTTCAGGTTTGCTTCAATTTGAAAGTAATTTTGTCGATGGTCAAATTAACTCAAAATACCATGACGTAGCCCAGCCCTTTAATCCTCGTGTAAGAAAGGAAACTAAGTAATATCTTGATATTCAATGCAACTATTTAATTCTTCTTCAAGGTCTAGAAGGACCCTTGCTAATGAGTCTTGTATTAATTTATTCAGGGAGTATGGCGATCCGTGACGACTGATGCCGCAACGGACAATACAAAAATATATTCTTTATTTTACACATATCGTAAAGTTCTTTGAATCAGTCACTGATCAGGGTTCATTTGAAAGAAAACTCAGTTTTGCTTTGCTAACTAATTGAGTGTGACCTTCCCCCACCCCACCCCCAGTAAAAAAAAAACCCTATACCAAATGTAATTTACTTTGACTAAGTCGTGTAGTTTTTACATTGATTCAATAGAGGGGAGCCTGGTTTAAAGATGATTAAAAACGTTCTGCACAGTCGAAGACAAAATTTGTGTCGATGCACTTTAACCCTTGAATGTTAAAGGCATTAGTAGTAGAAGGAGTTTATTACTAGGACTTAATTAAAGTGATTGACTCTTCGCCACACAGGAAGCTATTTCACAGGTCTAGTCACAGCATAAATTACAAATAAAAGACACTACAATGAATGACATTAAAAATGCATGATTACTGTTAAAATCGATAGAAAATAGAATTACACAAGTTAAAAAATTTTGTTATACCTCCCAACTCAAATACGTTCTCCGTTTGGAGGAGAACGCGTCACGTGCCGTGGGTTAAATCTCTCTAACTCCCTAAGGCGAATGAAACTCACTAACTCCCTAGGGAACAACAACTTGAGCTGGCTTTGGACTCGCACGAGTTCACGTTGTGCTCCTTGAAACCGCGGGAAATTTGTGTACCGTTGGCCTGATGTTAAAAAGCCATTGAAGTAGGACAACGTTTCTCATTTAATAGAGACGGCATTCATCATTCAAGAAAAGGGATTTATAGTCGCAAAAACATATCATGCAGATTAACAAAAGGGAAAATATGAACTTTTTGTGTCTCCGAGCTTTTGGTAAGGCGCCAAAAATGGGTTGCCCACTTTCGTCAACTCGCTCGTCGATCGCCGTCGCTAGGTAGGAAAGAATTTGTGTAATTTACAACAAAATATGCTGTTCCTGCTCAAATCAAACTCAAAACGCTTGAGTTAAGCATTAGAAGACGCCAAAGCAACTTTAGTACTGTCTATAATTTTTGTTAGCTGCGAGAAAAGACTGTGTATGCAATGGTGTCGAGCAAATCATTTTTTTCGGAGCTTTTTCTATTTTGAGTCGGAAGGTATAACAAAACACTTAATGACTTGCCCCTCGGGAAACAGTGAGTTTTGTTTTTCCTCGACCTCAAAGTTCCCCTTGGCTTCGCCTCGGGGAACACTGAGGGTCGCGAGAAACAAACTCACTGTTTCCCTTGTGGCCAGTCATTAAGTGCTTATTAACAAACGAAAAGTCACAAAGCATATAATATGGGTCGAACTTCTATGTGCGGTGGATGGCCAGGTCAACGTTAAGTATACTTTTCTTGAACAGTTTAATAGTTACCTAGTCGATAATGGTTTTGTTTTGCTTTTTTGTTACTGACTTGTATATTTTGTATATAATTTCTTCTTTGTGTATATCCGATTGGTAGTACGCTACATAGCTTAGCCCCTTGATATCTTATCGATATCTCATCTCTTTAATGTACTGAATAACTATATTGTAGTTACAAGCAATAGTCATCATCGAAACGAATTTGAGGAAAGACATGAGCGAATGATAACAATGAGTACTTCAAAAGCAAACAACATTGACAACATCTTTAATAATTTTTCTCACTATAAATATTTAAAACATAGATAGGACCATGCGCGCGCTCTGATTGGTCAAAAACCTATGTTTAATCAGAGTATAAAACATAGAAAAAGCGTGTTTTATTGTTTTGCACGCGTAAAATCTATATTTTAAAGCAAATGAAGAAGCCTAAGCCGTGTATTACACTGTGATAAAACACTCCGGTCATTTGAGAACACTTTATCACATTGTAATAAACGGCTCAGACCTCTTTATTTGTTAAGAATACTGTAAAACATATTTAGATTATGTATTATAAATAGTGTGTTTTAGATAAGGTAACTGTTATAATCTTGTTTGAATGAGACTGGAGGCTAAATAAATAAACCGTGAGGTTTTCGAGTTAGCTTCCAATCTACTTATGCCTAATTGTAGGACAGGAGAGATGAAGGAAGAAATTGCAGTTAACAGTTTAAGGGAGAACAAAAACCAAAAATCAACTCATTCGAAAACAGTAAATATTCTATTTTGTTTGTTAAAGTTGCACGCTAAGTTCTTCAGCGAAATGGGTTGGAAAATAAATATAAAATTGAAATATACCAGGAATTCTCCATGTTCTCTTTTATCCACATTGTTCACACTGGAAGACTTACAGTTATTTTTGTTCTTTCTTAAGTATCCAGGTTCGGTAACCCTCGATGAAGTCAAACGCGATTGTCCAGCCTTCGGGGACAAGGTCTGCCCATTTGCCAAACTAGCGGTGAAAGGTGCGGCTGGAAAGTGTTCTGCCTTTGAGAAAGAATGTCCGTTTGCAAGCTGCATGACCGTTGGAGAGTTTCAAGCCAAGTTAGGCGAGATGCGTGAGAGCCACCAAAACTCACCAAGCGCCAAAGCTACTTCTTTGCAATATCTCCGTGAGATTCACCGCACCGCCAAACATAAGGAGGTCGATATCGGATCTGCTTGCCCGTTCTTCCAGACTAAGGGTGGCTGCCCCTTTGCCATAGACACTAGTGGAAAGGCTATATTCTCTCCGGACTACATTGTGGTATGTTTGTTTAATTTATGAATCCCTGAATGATATTTGAGTGAAAAACTTTTTGCAGTACGCGTCGAAGGCCACCGTAAAAATTTCGTCACGAAACAGGCTTTCAACAAGTGTTAATTGATCTCTTTCTCAAAAAATTTAATTTAAAAGTGAACCAGCTCGTCAAAAGAGGCAAGGAAACGTCAATAGGAGATCGAAGTTCTATTTCTTAAATAAATAAATAAATAAATAAATAAATAAATAAATAAATAAAAAAGTCAGGGTGACAAAATATGTACACACAACGAAATAAACTCTCTAGTGGTAAAAAAAAAAAACAAAAACAAAAAAACAATAAAAGCAAGTGACACAGTTGATCACCAACCCACATCTGGCTAATACCTTACGCATGCACACGGCCATATCACCCGGGCAATGGCAGCCATTGACAGTTGTTTCGGTCATGTTAGGCCTCATCAGCATGGCATAGCCGTCGGGCAGAAATAGGACTAAAAGCTTTATTTAGTCTGTCCTTTACTTACCTGGCTGGGAACGTTAACCGCACGGCAGGTCTCCCACAGCGTGCGCTGAGAAGGTGGACCAGCCTTAATTGCCGATCGGTGTGTCAGTAAATTTATGTAAAAAACAACAACAACAAAATAATAATAAAAGCAAGAGCCAGACCGTGGGTTGGTTTTCGAGTGAGTCACTTCCAACCACATAAGCTTCCCTACCCCAGAATACGATTGTGGTCTATTACAAAACCTGATTTTTAATTTCTTAATTTGTAATTTAGTTCGAGTCTGTATATTTTGTTCTCTTCACCTGAAGGCCCCTGAAAGCGTCACCTTAAACGATACGATGTTCAAGTGTCCAGCATTTGGCAAAGGTGTGTGTCCATATGCCATCCTTGTCACCAAGTGCAAAGGCCTGGCTGGCGACTGCCCTGCTTTCAAAGAGGGCTGCCCATTCAAGAACTGCAAGAGCGTTGGCCAGTTCGTGGAGAAGCTGACGGAAATGCGAGATCAGATGAAGGACAGCACTAAAGGAAAAGAAGCTGCGGCGACGTTTTTTCAGGAGCTTCTCGCAGTCACCATGACTGCGCAGCAGAAGCTGGGTACGTGTCCTTTCAACGCTTATGTCTGCCCTTTCAGCCATGATGCCGAAGGAAAGCCTATCAGTTACCCTATGTAAGATTGCAAGACAAGGAGAGTTGGATAAACATGGATTTGACAAAAGCAGATAGGAACCCGGACTGACGATATCTTAGTATAGGATTGATGTAAGAGTCGCTTCGCGCTTTTCACATTTTATCACGAAATGTTAATTTAGTCTTTTCTTTGAAGCTTTGGAATAGATCCTTTGATTTTCTGATGCCATCTTCATGGGGAGGCAATCATGATAAAAACAACACTGAATTTATAGGTTTTTGGTTAACTTTTAGTTGCTGTAATAGCGTTCAAATTTGTCTGATATTCATAGAAAACATACCCGGTGAAAGTTATTTGCAGAAACCTTAGAGAAAACTGTAAACTTTCTCACAGACTATTGTTATAAAATTTGCAGTTAGATCTTCACACAGATATCTGCAAAGCAGTCAACAATCATACTGGTCAGTGTTGTCTTTTTGTGATATCTGATAATTTCCTGACGCACATGAGTGATACACCTTTACAAAGCAGCTTGTGAAACTTCTACAACTAAGCGTAGTTACAACATTTCAAGCTTGATTAAAATGCAATAAGTTTACTGTAATGCTTGCTGCATTCGTCCTGCTGTCACAGTGCTCTTAAAAACGTTACAGGAGTCTTAGTCTTTTTGTCTGTGATTTAAAGCGTAGAATTCGTAATAAACCTCAGAAAAAAAACATCATCCGTAGATCTGTTAATTACGATATTTACTTTGAGTCTTCACCGAGGTTGCTTTTCAAGTAAAGTTCCTAAAGAAACACGCCTGTGATGGTGATGACCCTCTGATAGTAGTCGTTCAATTATTAAGGCCTGTCAGTAAACTTCGAACAAAACAAAAGCAGTTTAGTACAGATATAGTCATATCGACAGGGAGCAAATTCAAACGTGATTAGACAAAAAAGCTGGACCAAACTAAATTTTTGTTTCCTAAAGGAAATCTCTATGTTGTACAGGCAGTACCGTAAATGAAACTGCCTCTGATAAGCCCTGGACTTATATAACCTCGTTTCAGTACTTTTAGATGGGCTTAAATATCCGAGGGGCTTATATCTTAGGGGACTTATATCAGAGGGGACTTACATGAGAGGGGCCTATATCCGAGGGGCTTTTTATCTGAGGGGCTTATATCCAAGAAAACTTATATTCGAGGGGACTGATATCCGAGTGGGCTTATATCCGAGGGAGCTTATATCCGGAATAAAAACAAAACATTTCCAAATGCGAAATAACTGAACATGTTGATCGAAAAATTAAGCTTTGAAACATCATAATAAAGCCAATTCAAAACAAGGAAAGCTAGAGGGTGGATTATGTCATGGGGAGGAGGGGGGGGGGGGGAGCTGGTTTATAGTTATAACCGGATGCATTTTGGTTTACAGGTAGATGGTCCTTTTCCCGGGAGCCTATAAGGGGAAGTTTACGGCTTATAAATCTGTTCAATGTAACACAGATTCTTTTCAACAAGATTTTTTCAGTTTATCCAAAGTCGTTCTCTTTATAATGGTAGTCATGTGTCAATCATGATGATACGGCGCTTTTTAAATGACTGCTATCTTAAATCCTTTAAGATCTAGAAGTACTAATTCTAAGCCAACACATTATCTCCTGACTGGTTGCAAAATCTTCGGCTGTAGACTTTTTGAGGATGAACGATCTAACAGGTACCCAAACCAGTTTTTACCCTTAAAAGGTACAACGAGCAACCTCTAATTCATGTATGGGAGTTCCCCCACCCCCTCCGGGCGTACTCCATAGAATCGACAGAGGGAAAGAATTTGAAATCTTGCAACAAGTGAGCAGGGCTACAACTGGAATTAGATGGAATAAACAACAACAACAACAACAACAACAACAACACATTCGACTGGCTTTACGCATCTGACATTAGATCGGTCTATCCAGTCAGGAATAACAATGTGTCACTGAAAACGAACAAACTTTATTTTTCTGTCTTTGTCGACATACAGTAGTCACAAGAACAACTTCGAATTATCTTTTGCAACGTTAAGCTTGACTGTGACCATAATATTAATATATCCATTTGGCCACGTGATCGAAGGAAGAGAGATCTGAAGACAATGTTTGTGTATTCCGTGATCATAATAATGAAATCGTACCAAACTTCGATTCTTCATTAGTCTGCGATTTCTCGTCATCATGTGCAGTGACTATGCTCCGATATAAGATGTGCTATACGTTTTTTGTCTAGCAAAGTCAGAGTATCACTACATCCAGAATGGAAATGCAAATCTGAATGCCTTGTGGTTGGGTCATCTACTAAAAGCATACTTCCACAATGTTTTTTTCAGGATAAAAATTAATGTTTTATCAGAATGAAAACACAAGAAGCTACAAGAGGAGGGGGCCCATCTCTCCCTTCCTTGGACCAGACTGAGTAAGGGTATGAATTGTCTATGCAACCTACAAATAGGGGTGGAGAATGGTCCTTCAAAAACTATGGATCTTGCAAAATTTTCGTCTAGTTGCACAGGTTTTGCAGTCTGTATTTTAAGCTGTTGTGTGTATCTCGCAGTCTCTCTTTTTTTCACAAACTGTCTTACAGTCTCAACTTTTTTCCAAAGCTAAGAAAGTCTCGAAGTACCGATTTTTCAATTATTATTACTTTTTTCCTATTTTCCATTTTATACATACGTAAATGACGTGGACTTGGATTTGGGCTTTCCTTTGCTTGACCGGTTCTGTCCCTATACTATTCTCACTAAGGGCGAGAGTGGAGACACTCGCTCGTTGCTTCAGTGCCCTTACAAAATTACATGGCAGCTAATATTCACAGTGATGTACATTCTGTTTACAACACACCTTAGGCGCTTGCAAAGACCACTAAAGATCTACTAACGACGTTCATTCATATTTCAGTTGTGAAATGTTAATGGTAGCAGTGCTTAAGCTATCAAATACGACAACGGCTAGAAGTCCTCTTTTTTCGTAGTGTGCTGAAAACCTACAAGCGCTGGCTCTCTGACGCTGTGCATTTAATATAACAGTGTGACTGAGAAGGAAAAAAAATAAACTTTCTTGAAAAAGAATTCTGAAGGAGTACATGTGATGGCTTAGAACGATACACACATCAGCGCTTTTTATGCTTGATTGCTTCAGTCCATTATCCATTTTAGGGGCGTAGCTAGGGGGTTCTGGAGTGCCTGTGGCCCCTCCTTTTGCAAACCTTTTTTAAGCAAACAACCTACATGAGGTGGCGAAAACGACATGACAATCTGAGTGAGTACCCTAACTTTGACACGGTGCCGGACTCCCCCTCTAAAAATCCTGGTTACGCTCCTGCATTCAATAATGCAGTCTAGCCTACACTAACGGCTCCCTCTACACAAAGGCTCACTTTTTATGTCTCGTGGCAGATTGTTTATTAAGTGATGCCACAAAAATTGTAAACAAGTTAGGAACGCCTCTTTTTTATATTACAGGTTATCGTAGCAACTCTACAACCTATTGAAACACCCTTAATTTTAGCTTTAAGAGCGTATACTCAAAAACAGGCTTGGTGACCTCTATTTTTTGTTATCGAATTGTGATAAGAAAGACAAGATGTAACTTTTTCCAGACTTTAATTGAAACAAGGGGTTTACAGTCCGGGATCGTTATCATTTTTGATAACCATGTGACGTCATATAATGGCGGCCATTTCAAAAATTGGGAATTTTCGTATTCACTTCGCTTTGCTCGTTATTTGTTCGATTATGCTCGGGTGTTTTACCCATAACTCTATTCGATAAGTACCAAGAAAGGAAGAGCCTCGCGTGTTTTGAAGATGGCGGCTGAAGACCAGCGTAAACGATGTAAAATGCTACTCGTAAAGTGAAACAGCGCTTGCAATTTTGCATACGGATCAGGTATGTTTTTCATTTTGTCATTAGATTTAAGTTGCTTGCAGATTTTTGCGACAATCACAAAAAATATGTCGTTAATCTTCACGCTATATACTTGGGATTTAATCTGTTTTTAGTGTTGTGCACGGGGTTGTTTTGATTTGCGATGTGCTGTTCGTAACGGCGGCTATATCTACATCTGTAACTCCGCCTGGGGATAGCTGATGCTAGTCCCCTGCCAGTCCCAAGCCCGGATAAAGGAGGAGGGTTGGGCGTGAGGTCAGCTACCTCACCCCGTAAAAAATGAACCAGCTACAGAAACGAACACTAGAGAACCTAGAGCCTCAGTCCTGCGTCGACGGGAAGGCGGCCCCGCCGGGCTGCGGATGACACGGAGTGGTGAAAGCCCACTGGAAGCCACTACGCCGAAACTTCTCGAAACCAGGACGACTATCAACATCGCAACTTGGAATGTAAGAACAATGCTCGAAACATCAAGAGCAGCACAGATCGCAACAGAGATGAAGAAGAACAACATCACTGTACTTGGCCTCTGTGAGACCCGGTGGCCAGACTCAGGACAGCTAACTCTGACATCGGGAGGTGAAACTTGGAGAGTGCTGAAGTCATCGATGGCCAAGATACAAGTCTTTGTGAACCGCTGCCTCCGTCGGATCCTCGGAGTGCGGTGGTACGACAAGCTGAGAAATGAAGAGTTGTGGAGAAGAACAGCTCAGGAGCTAATCGTGCAACAAATCAAGAGAAGCAAGTGGCGTTGGCTTGGACACATCCTGAGAAAACCTGCAGACAACGTCACACGAAGAGGGTTACGGTGGACACCCCAAGGAAAGCGCAAGCGAGGACGGCCGAAGACCACCTGGCGGCGCTCAACTGAAGCTGAAGCGAAGGTCGCTGGCCTGACGTGGGGTCAGCTTGAGCAGAAGGCCCAGGACAGGGGGGGCATGGCGAACTCTGGTGGACGACCTATGTTCCGTACGGAACGACAGGAATTAAGTCAAGTAAGTCAATTGATGTGTTCCTAGGTATTGAGATGGCGGATGCTGGTACCCATAGAATCAAAACAGCAAATTTATGTCGATTTTGTGGCAAGACTGCGTCTTCGATTCAAAAAGGACTTCTGCAAGACCTAAAGAAAAATTCAAGCTTGAATTCGAACGACATGATATCGACATTGAAGAGGACAGCGATTTTATTCATCCCCGCCTAATGTTTGCCTGACGTACGTGAGGTATAATTTTATCGCCTGAGACGGTCAATCGGCAAATGCATTAAAAGGTAAGTTGCCTATATTTTTGAGTCCAAGATTCAATGTCCACACATTCGTGGTCCTGAGATATTTTCAAGAAATGCCGGCCAAACTAAGTCAGTTTTCTGGCACACCAGTCATTAATATAATGAAGCTTATCGTTGGATTCAGCGAGTGACAACAATGGGGTAACAGGCCTACGCAACTCCTATCCGCGTGTAATAGCCGCTTTAGGAAGTTTTGCTCGAACTAGTATATCTCTAAGGATCTGCCCCTTTTGTATGGTACGATCTGGGGATCTTTGAATATTTCGCTAAGCAAAAATCCTGTGGTTTTGGAAGGACACAGGTCATATGTCAGGTTGGCGTCCGCTGCAATCAGCGAGAAATTTGTAGAGTTTGACACCTCTGTTTTTTGCCAGGTTTCTTCTCTCTCGGCTCGTTTGTATTGCCAGATATGTTTTAAGCTCTCTAAATGTTAGCTCTGGAGGAACAAATATTCCGTGAACATGTTAGCTACTTGCATTTTACGTGTTACTACGCCGAGCCTGGCTGTTGAATTAACTGTTACAAGTTATACTGTTTGTTATCACGCAAACTAAACGAAATTAAGTTGCAGCTCTTCAAGATGTATTTACTGTTACTTTTT
>JAHPZR010001229.1:20000-27461 GCA_019787425.1 Platygyra sinensis | reverse complement strand
AATAATTTTATGGTGAACTTTAACATCGATAAACTCGAGTTTTGTGAACAGTCCGAATCTTCTTGAAGGGGCCGGGGTGGGGGCCACATTTGTTAGAAGTTTTGAGGTAACAGAGCCTATGTAATACAACGGAGGAGAGGAAGAAGCATTTTAGGTCAGTGTGATTCCAGCGGTGACTTGTTTTGGAAGTGGAAGCTGGAGGCCGCTATTATATCTACCATTTCATATATATTTGTTCAGGGAAAAAGTATTTTTGTAAGGTAAATTAAGGAGTCAGTACATGTTACCTAATGATCATGCAGTCATGGTCATGTGCTAGTCACGCAATTTACCACATCAAGTATTGTTTTCAAATGCTTGCTGTGCATGTACAAACTTTTGGGTGGTAAGATAGAATTGATCATAATTTACAAGCAGTTATACATGTAAACTTGTAAAAACAAGAATTCATTATAATAATTTTCATGAAAAAAATAATAATTCGTGGTTTGATCATGCTGTTTAAAAACAGATCACTTTTCATTGCAAAAAGGAAAAGCCATTTCACAATGAATTCATATGAAAACTAGGCCTTTCATGGATCATGAATGTTAATTGACTTGAAGTAACCTGATTTTTCTTCCCAATGCAACAGAAGACAAAGACATGTTGGTAAAGTTGAAAAATGCCATGGACACAATTTCAAAAAAGCTACCAGGTGGAAAAAAGAAGGATAGCTCCCCTGCAGTGAAAAACAAAAAGAAATCAGGAGGGAAAAAGAAGGAAAACTCCCCTGAGGAAACAAAGAAACAATCAGGAGGGAAAAAGAAGGAAAATTCTCCTGTGAATACAAAGAGTAAAAGCAAAGAAGAAAAGCAGGCAGCCAATGAAGAAAAAGAGGAAAAAAAGAGAGAAAAGTTACATAAGAAGAAGGCTCTAGACGAACGGGATTTCAACGTCCTTAGCCAGTTGGCAAAGCTAAACAAGACTGTTGTTGTTGCTGATGAGCAAGGCCGAGAAATTGAGGAGAGAGATGGGGAGCAGATGAGGATAGATATGGAACTCAGTAGCAGGGAAAAAGAAGTCCAGAGAAACAAAGAAGCATCAAATAAGAAGAACTGCCAAAATATTTCTTCCTGTAAAAGAACACAAGATGATGATTCAATATTTGACCACTTTAAAGACTTTCTGACAAACCCCTTAAATGGGAATGATGATACAGATAACGAGGGAGATAGTAAGTTGGCTTTCTGTTTTTTAATTAGTATGTTGTCTGCATGCAGACCTATCTGAAAAAAAGGTTAAGTGTGTATTGAGTCATGTGACCCAAAATGCTAGAGCTTATCCCAGTTTTTGAAGAATTAAGTGACTAGGAGTATTTCTACTTCCCTCTCCCCAACCCCCCTCCCCCCATGAGAGGTGCAGTGGCCTCATGGTTAGTGCACTTGACTCCGGAGTGATCGGTCTGGGTTCGAGCCCTGGCCGGGGACACTGTGTTGTGTTCTTGAGCAAGACTCTTTACTCTCACGGTGCCTCTCTCCACCCAGGGTATAAATGGGTATCAGCGAACTTAATGCTGGGGGTAACCCTGTGAAGGACTAGCATCCCATCCAGGGGAGAATATACATGATATAGAAACCAGGATAAGCTCCGACCTGATGGGCTGCAATTGGCTCGTATGCAGACTTAACCTACCTACCTCCCCCCTGACTTTGTTAATGGGATGCTCCATCACAGGGCTGCCCTCTAGGTTGATTAAGTATTGATAAACTGTAATCACCTTCAACAAAATGCAATTCTAATCATGTATTGGAGATAATTCAAGTATTCCTGAAGGTATGGGACACTGATTAAGCTTCCCCCCCCCAAAAAAAAAACAAAAAAAATTTTCAGGAGCCAGCCCCTAGGATTTCAAATTTCATCAGTAGCACTTTCTGTTCTATGTCCAGTGATAATGGAAATTGATTAATGTCCATGGTGTATGCTTTTTACTCTGTTATTTCTGAATAATGGTAATGACATGGTACCGGAAACAATCATTACCATGAAATCCTAGGACTTGGGGGTGAATGACATCTCCATGCTCACCCATGTGCTTTCTTTCGAGTGCTGTGCAATATTGTGGACTTAGAGTGTCAAGGCAGCTTTTTGAGGACTGTAGCAGACAAGTTATTAATTTTATTTGACTACTGTCTGACCTCTATTACAGTCTTTCCTGTAAAAGCG
Organism: Platygyra sinensis; assembly: GCA_019787425.1. Classification (NCBI taxonomy): domain Eukaryota; kingdom Metazoa; phylum Cnidaria; class Anthozoa; order Scleractinia; family Merulinidae; genus Platygyra; species Platygyra sinensis. Next base: position 25,256 of record JAHPZR010001229.1, on the reverse strand, counting down.
TGAACACCAGAGAAAATTTCTGGAATGTTTATTGTTTTGTGACCAATCAAATGTGAGATTAAACCGCAAAAGGTACCCGCCAAACCACAGCATAAATTAGTCACGACTTGATTTGAAACAACAAACTGGCTTTTTCTTCCATGTCAAGTCTTCAATTTTACCGTTTTCAAATACTGAAAATGGTCTTTTTGTACTTAAGCTTACCGGTATATATGTGCAAAGAATAGATATGAATGATATGTTTAGTGACATACTACAGGAAAGCAATGTTGAATTGAGTAGATACTATCAGACAAGGCTAGACAGCACATCTGAGAGCAAAAGATAACAAACCAATCATAAGCGTTACTGACCGGTGTGCTTCACGTGCAGTTCAAAGGGTCATGCTAGTTGGCTGTGATTGGTGATTTTCGATCCATATTTTTTGTAGCTGAGGAGCCTTCATCTGAAAACTTGTACTGTTGTAAATTTTGACAATTTACACTCACCTCTAGGTCTATTCCGAATTCGGTAGGTTAGTCATGGAAGAAAAGCCAGTTCATTGGAAGAAAAAGCCAGCTTGTTGTTTCGAATCAAGTTGTGACTAATACATGCTGCAGTTTGGCGGTTATCTTTTGCAGTTTCATTTCGCTTCTGATTGGTCGCGAAACAATAAACATTCCGGAAAATTTCTCTGGTGATCACGGTTTTAAGGGAAAGACAGTAAGCAGCCACCCTGCATTAAGAGGCCAATTTCCAAAGTCCCAATTTATTTGTCAGTAATCTGCTTTACTTGATACCTCTATTCAATGGCCTCCTCTATTAAGCAGCCGTGGCCACCTTTTTTGCTGTCGCAAGTGTATTATTTATCTGAATGTTGTGCTGCGTAGCACTATAAACACAAATGGTGGAACAGAGAATTAACTCTGAAGTGTAAATTAAAGTGCTAATTGAACCTATGAATAACCCACTGGGCGTTAGCCCCAGTAAAGGGAATCAGGGAACCACACAAGGTAAAGAAAAAATCTTTTGACCTCGGTGGGAATTGAACCCATGTCCTCCGGATTAGATCTACTGTTACTGTGCCGACTGAGCTTCGAGGTCAGACAGAGAAAGTCGGGGACGATTCTAAAGATGGTGAATCGTGGCGAAGAGAAAGTAAGGGTACATATAAAATAATGCTGTGCCGCATAGCACTATAAACACAAATGGTGGAACAGAGAATGAACTCTGAAGTGTAAATTAAAGTGCTAATTGAACCTATGAATTATTTTATTTTTTATTCATAGGTTCAATTAGCACTTTAATTTACACTTCAGAGTTAATTCTCTGTTCCACCATTTGTGTTTATACTGCTCTGCCGCACAGCATTATTTTATATGTACCCTTACTTTCTCTTCGCCGCGATTCACCATTTAATCGTCCCTGACTTTCTCTGTCTGACCTCTTAGCTCAGTCGGCACAGTAATGGTAGATCTTATCTGGAGGTCGTGGGTTCAATTCCCACCGAGGTCAACAGATTTTTTCTTTACCTCGTGTTGTTCCCTGATTCCCTTTACTAGGGCTAACGCCCAGTGGGTTTTCATGGGTTTCACATAGCACTTTAATTTACACTTCAGAGTTAATTATCTGTTCCACCATTTATTATAATTATTTTTGAGGTTTTATAACATAGCTATATGCTGGGTGCCCGCTCTGATTGGCTAACTTTTTATGAAAAAGAAATGGATGGTTCACAGAGATGGTTCAGGCTGACATCATTGTCGGTGAAATTTCTTGCAGCAAAAGTTTTTTCTCGCAACTTTGTTCAAGTAAAACTTAGCTTTAGCTGTTACTAACGACTAGTATTATCCAACATTTGAGTTAGGGTTTCTTGATGACTTTGAAGATTTAGAAAACGTGTCTGAAATGGTTGCAGAAACATCGGAAGCGTCGAAATATCAACAAAGTGAAAGTGCTACCGGTGAAAACAACATGTGCATATGCACGTGTAGCGAAAAGTGCTACCAGTGAAAACAACATGCACACATACACGTGCAGAATTTGCAATTTGATCAGTGCAAAAAAGCAACTTTTAAGCGTGAAATACGTCTTGCTATATTATAAAAGCAATGGACAATGTCTAGTGTGCGTCCATCCAATTCGGATGCACTTGGATAGTTGAGAGATCACTTAGGTAGCTAGAGATGCTCTCGGCTGCGCCTAAAGCATCTCTTACGCTACCTTTGTGCTCTCCCAACTATCCGTGTGCATCCCGAATTGGATGGACACACGCTAGACATTGTCCATTCCTTAATTACACCTCCATTAAGTGCCCAGCAAATAATCTTTCCAAGTGAAATGGTGGTTTTTATATGTTCACTTTTTGAGAGCATTTTGCTATATAGAGTCAATAAAATCATGTTTCTGTCATTCTTATCCAATTTGTATTGTACCTCTATTAAGTGGCCAACCTCTATTAAGCGGCCACTTTTCAAAGTCCTGAGGGTGGCCGCTTAATAGAGGTCGGACTGTATTTACTATTCCCCCTTTTTTAACTTTTACTATTTAGTTTGAACTCATTGTTAATGGCATTTAAAAACCTTGTAGACATGTCTTCATGAAATGTGTATGACTTTTTGTGTGAACAGAAAGCTGCAGTTTGGCCGCCTGTTCTGCACCCTCCTTTTCATTGGCGTACTAATATGTCCTCCATTTCACTGTTTTGGAACTGAAAAATGCCCTGTAGCTGTTCCCCCAAAGCAAAGGCAATTCAAAGTCATGGTCATAAACAGAATAGTTGTCCTAGTTTTGTTAACAAAAGTACATCATCTAGTATATTAATGGAAAAATAAATATCTTTTTTTCATTTATCAGTTCTAGACGACAGTGGCATAGACTTGGGCGACAGCATTGATGTTGCAGAGGCAACGACCATGATCTCAGTTATACCATTCACAAGAACTGGGACACCAAGCCACCCAACTGTTGGCATGAAGAGGCCGAGATCACACCCTACTATACTAACAGCCAACAAATGCCCAAGAAGACAACCTGAGCTGGACTGTCCTCAATGCTGCCATCTTCTTGCCGAGAACAGAGAGCTGAAAGAGGCAAATTCCTTGCTTACTGAACAGCTTATTCAGTGCAGACAAGAATATACCAACACCATTGAACATAGTGAAGCCCCAAGACCTGGCCAAAGTCTATTGCTGAAAAATATCATGTAAGAGTTTTTTCTTTTCACAAATGCATGTAAACTATATGACAGAAACTATGGTTAGTACAAACTGGGGTGAAATTAAGTTTGCATGTAATAAAGCTGGTGGTAATAAGTTTAAGAGGAAATGACATGACAATATTATACATGTGATACAAATGTACATCTCTCTGATAAACATGTTATAATATTTGCAGATGATAGAATTGTCTCCAGGAAAAGGTGTTTATGTGTATGAAAGTCATATCACAAAGGCTTATTCCAAGCAAACAGCAACTGCCACTGCCCGCTTTTTGTTGAGCTGCTTTTATAATGATCAGGAACTCATTGGTAAAAGTTTGAGAGGCAAGAATGGGAAGGAGTGCCTGGATGGTGACATCCTGGAAAGCATACTGAGTAAGGGTGTAATCTAAGTAACATTCAAGCTTCCTATAATCACTGTGGTTAAAATCTAGTCTGACAGCTTTTGGAAAATTTTTCAAGTTGCATTGCTATAAGGCATAGGTTGCACTTGGGAAAAGTTTTTATCTTTGCTGTCCAAAAAAAAACCACAACATTTAAAACAGCAACCAGAGAGCAAAAATCTTAGAAAACTAAGTCAGGTTGCACTGGGGTAGAGAAGTCTCAGTGATGACAACTGAAGTAGACCAGATATGCATTGATTGATGTGTTGTTGGAAAACAGGGGCTTAGGGCCTGTTCACATGGAGGTGGGGGACCCCAGGTAGGTGAGGTACCCCACCTACCTGTGGTAAAAGAAAGCTAGCCTTCACATGCAATATTTATAACCCCGGGGCGCTGGGGTGAGGTTTCCAAATGCTTCCAGATTGTTTCTTTTATCGGTGATAACCTTTCTTTACAGTCAAACTAAGTGAAGCGTATCCCTCAAGATTGCATTAATGAACTGATTATTTGAAACTTGAACCCGCTAGTCGTTTCACGAATATTGAACCCAAGAATACAGCTAACGGGTTCCGTTTTCGAAAAATCAATTCACTGTTGCGACTAGTAGGTTTGAAACCTACTAGTCTTTTCTAGAATGCAATAGTGAAATGATTTTTCGACAATGGAACCAGTTAGCCGTATTCTTGGATCGAACGAGCGAGTTCAAGATTCCAATAATCAATTCATTATTGCATTATTGAAACGATAGTGGGTTCAAGTTTCAAATAATCTGTTCATTAAAATAAGAGCTCATTCTTTGACAAGCTGTTATTTACAGTGACTGCTTATTTCATTCAACGGCTTTTCGGGCTCAGTGAGCCTTTCAAGGCAAAATTCATTGAAGAAATCAATCGCTTATCGAAACAGTGTGTCTAAACATTGGAGTATCTTTGTGTAAATCGCCGTCAGGCCCTGCTCAAAATCCTTTCCATTTAGTGTAGCCCTGAGGAAGGTTAGTCCTGTCTAACCGAAATATTGGGCATTAAATTTAACATTTTTAGCCGTCCGGTCAGCCTTTCAATTGGTTTTATAATGGATAAATGCCCAGCTAAACATCACCCCACCCCACCTTCAGCATTCACATGGAGAAAACTCACCCCACCTAAGCGGGTTACCTGGCACGGCTGACCGGGCAACCCGCCTAGGTGAGGTACCCCACCTCTCATGTGAAAGCAGTCAAGAAAAAAAGAGAGATTGTATGGAGAGATTGGTAACCCCACCAAGGCGGGGGACCTCACCTACCTGGGGTCCCCACCTCCATGTGAACAGGCCCTTAGATTTTAAATGTAGAAACTCTATGGAAAAACTCAACAAAAAATGCATGCCATTGCAGCAATGCTGGTATTTTAACAATCACAGTGATACTTCTGCTTAACATTCAGTTAAATTAGCAGCATTTATTTGTCTTTTGTTTGATGTGTATGAAAGATGACAAGTATTGACATTGACATTGACAAACATTCACTGTTTGAGGAGGCAGTGTGACAGAGTGGTTAGAGTCCCAATATTGCAACTGAGATTATGGTGCTATACGTTTTTTAAATGATCTTACACAGTGACATTTTCTCCATGTTGTAGGTTATACACGAAAGAGGTTTGAAGGTGGTTGTGACAGCATTATTTGTATGGCCATAA
>JAHPZR010001229.1:12500-15000 GCA_019787425.1 Platygyra sinensis | reverse complement strand
GCTTGACACTCGCTTAGTGCTCCTGGAACATGCCCAACAATTGTCCATCCGAGTGGTGTCTTTACACCCACAGGTTCTCCTGGTTTCCCTACACGATGCTCGAGTGGTAAAAGCAGTTCCTCATAATAGTCACTTCCAATAAGTAAGTCAACCTCTCCATGCCCAGCTGGCTTTGGTATCTCCAAATCGCAAAGATGACTTAGACTTCTCGTAGTGTGGAACCAATCTACTGCTTTCATCTCACAAATGTTCGGGGCTGTCCATAAAAGGATCTCTCTCTTAGCACCACCGTCCAAACTCTCTAGCTGCACAGTAACAGTTTTACTATCCGTGACTATTGACTTCGCTCCAAAGACTGACACACGTAACGGGCGACTCTCGGCTTCTAGACCCAGTACATCAGCTATCTCCTCTTTCAGGTACGATGAGCCAGAACCTCCATCAAGAAAGGCGTTAGCTTTAATCCTTACTCCGTTTTTCCCTTGCAGGATCACGGGTACCATCTGCAGGGCTACTCTGCCAGGGCGTGGCACACTAGCGCTTTCATCAATCACTCCACAAGTGGCATAGGTTGCAGGCGTTCCAGTCACTGGAGTTCCTTCTACATCGGCTTGGGAAGGGTGAAATGTCTCCGCTGAAGGGTTCAGCTTCGGTGGCTCTATGGTCACATGCAGCTGTGCGTGATGCCTACGGTCACATCCTTCAACAGGACATGTCCCTTTCAGTAAACAACGTCCAATACGGTGGCTCCTCTTGAGGCATCGAAAACATAGGCCAGACTTCTTCGCCAACTCCCACCTATCTTTAACAACTGCTTTCCTCCAAGTTTCACACGATGTGATTCCATGCTCTTGCTTGCAGATTGGACATTCTTCTTTAATTCCTGAAGTTGCAAATGTGTTACTCTGCATGTCTTTCTGCTTCTTGGACCACCTTGATCTGCCTGAATTTGGTCTCAACTTCCCATCATCTTGTTTAGAGGTTTCTATTGTCTTCGGGCAACCAAGGGCCATCTCTTTGACTTGGACTTCCATTTCTAGCCACTTGTCTAGGTCAACTAGGTCAACTGTCTTGGGCTGCAACTCTAGCTTTCGTCTGCTCCACCGTTCAGCAATTACGGAAGGTAGTCTACTGATAACTAGCTGCATGTTGGCTGCCGCTTTCAGATCTGCTCCATGATCATAGCTCTTTAGTGTCCTTACAATGTTGTGTAAGTTATCCACAAATGTCCTCAAACTCGAAGTGTTGTCGTCCTTAAGTGCAGGTAATTCCAAGAGCTTGTTAATTAACGACTTTGAAATGAGTTCCGGATTTCCAAACCGGTGAGTCAATTCCTTGATAGCTTCTTCATACATTGTTCCAGTAAAGAACATTCCAGCGATGGCTTTCTCTGCTGATCCCCGTACTGAGGCTTTAAGATAGATCATCTTTTGTGTTTTCGTGAGCCGTTGATCATGTACCAGTGCTTTGAACATTCCGTACCAGTTGGGCCACTCACAGGGGTCCCCATGAAATACAGGCAGGTTAATCTTGGAAGAGCATGGAATCACATCGTGTGAAACTTGGAGGAAAGCAGTTGTGAAAGATAGGTGGGAGTTGGCGAAGAAGTCTGGCCTATGTTTTCGATGCCTCAAGAGGAGCCACCGTATTGGACGTTGTTTACTGAAAGGGATATGTCCTGTTGAAGGATGTGACCGTAGGCATCACGCACAGCTGCATGTGACCATAGAGCCACCGAAGCTGAACCCTTCAGCGGAGACATTTCACCCTTCCCAAGCCGATGTAGAAGGAACTCCAGTGACTGGAACGCCTGCAACCTATGCCACTTGTGGAGTGATTGATGAAAGCGCTAGTGTGCCACGCCCTGGCAGAGTAGCCCTGCAGATGGTACCCGTGATCCTGCAAGGGAAAAACGGAGTAAGGACTAAAGCTAACGCCTTTCTTGATGGAGGTTCTGGCTCATCGTACCTGAAAGAGGAGATAGCTGATGTACTGGGTCTAGAAGCCGAGAGTCGCCCGTTACGTGTGTCAGTCTTTGGAGCGAAGTCAATAGTCACGGATAGTAAAACTGTTACTGTGCAGCTAGAGAGTTTGGACGGTGGTGCTAAGAGAGAGATCCTTTTATGGACAGCCCCGAACATTTGTGAGATGAAAGCAGTAGATTGGTTCCACACTACGAGAAGTCTAAGTCATCTTTGCGATTTGGAGATACCAAAGCCAGCTGGGCATGGAGAGGTTGACTTACTTATTGGAAGTGACTATTATGAGGAACTGCTTTTACCACTCGAGCATCGTGTAGGGAAACCAGGAGAACCTGTGGGTGTAAAGACACCACTCGGATGGACAATTGTTGGGCATGTTCCAGGAGCACTAAGCGAGTGTCAAGCAGCCAGCCATACATACACGTTTCATGTGAACTCTACTCCAGAATTGCGAGCTGATGACCTGATGCGGAAGATGTGGGATGAAGATGTGATGGGTATCTCAGATCGGGACAAGC
>JAHPZR010001229.1:0-7500 GCA_019787425.1 Platygyra sinensis | reverse complement strand
TAATCTCAGTTGCAATATTGGGACTCTAACCACTCTGTCACACTGCCTCCTCAAACAGTGAATGTTTGTCAATGTCAATGTCAATACTTGTCATCTTTCATACACATCAAACAAAAGACAAATAAATGCTGCTAATTTAACTGAATGTTAAGCAGAAGTATCACTGTGATTGTTAAAATACCAGCATTGCTGCAATGGCATGCATTTTTTGTTGAGTTTTTCCATAGAGTTTCTACATTTAAAATCTAAGGGCCTGTTCACATGGAGGTGGGGACCCCAGGTAGGTGAGGTCCCCCGCCTTGGTGGGGTTACCAATCTCTCCATACAATCTCTCTTTTTTTCTTGACTGCTTTCACATGAGAGGTGGGGTACCTCACCTAGGCGGGTTGCCCGGTCAGCCGTGCCAGGTAACCCGCTTAGGTGGGGTGAGTTTTCTCCATGTGAATGCTGAAGGTGGGGTGGGGTGATGTTTAGCTGGGCATTTATCCATTATAAAACCAATTGAAAGGCTGACCGGACGGCTAAAAATGTTAAATTTAATGCCCAATATTTCGGTTAGACAGGACTAACCTTCCTCAGGGCTACACTAAATGGAAAGGATTTTGAGCAGGGCCTGACGGCGATTTACACAAAGATACTCCAATGTTTAGACACACTGTTTCGATAAGCGATTGATTTCTTCAATGAATTTTGCCTTGAAAGGCTCACTGAGCCCGAAAAGCCGTTGAATGAAATAAGCAGTCACTGTAAATAACAGCTTGTCAAAGAATGAGCTCTTATTTTAATGAACAGATTATTTGAAACTTGAACCCACTATCGTTTCAATAATGCAATAATGAATTGATTATTGGAATCTTGAACTCGCTCGTTCGATCCAAGAATACGGCTAACTGGTTCCATTGTCGAAAAATCATTTCACTATTGCATTCTAGAAAAGACTAGTAGGTTTCAAACCTACTAGTCGCAACAGTGAATTGATTTTTCGAAAACGGAACCCGTTAGCTGTATTCTTGGGTTCAATATTCGTGAAACGACTAGCGGGTTCAAGTTTCAAATAATCAGTTCATTAATGCAATCTTGAGGGATACGCTTCACTTAGTTTGACTGTAAAGAAAGGTTATCACCGATAAAAGAAACAATCTGGAAGCATTTGGAAACCTCACCCCAGCGCCCCGGGGTTATAAATATTGCATGTGAAGGCTAGCTTTCTTTTACCACAGGTAGGTGGGGTACCTCACCTACCTGGGGTCCCCCACCTCCATGTGAACAGGCCCTAAGCCCCTGTTTTCCAACAACACATCAATCAATGCATATCTGGTCTACTTCAGTTGTCATCACTGAGACTTCTCTACCCCAGTGCAACCTGACTTAGTTTTCTAAGATTTTTGCTCTCTGGTTGCTGTTTTAAATGTTGTGGTTTTTTTTTGGACAGCAAAGATAAAAACTTTTCCCAAGTGCAACCTATGCCTTATAGCAATGCAACTTGAAAAATTTTCCAAAAGCTGTCAGACTAGATTTTAACCACAGTGATTATAGGAAGCTTGAATGTTACTTAGATTACACCCTTACTCAGTATGCTTTCCAGGATGTCACCATCCAGGCACTCCTTCCCATTCTTGCCTCTCAAACTTTTACCAATGAGTTCCTGATCATTATAAAAGCAGCTCAACAAAAAGCGGGCAGTGGCAGTTGCTGTTTGCTTGGAATAAGCCTTTGTGATATGACTTTCATACACATAAACACCTTTTCCTGGAGACAATTCTATCATCTGCAAATATTATAACATGTTTATCAGAGAGATGTACATTTGTATCACATGTATAATATTGTCATGTCATTTCCTCTTAAACTTATTACCACCAGCTTTATTACATGCAAACTTAATTTCACCCCAGTTTGTACTAACCATAGTTTCTGTCATATAGTTTACATGCATTTGTGAAAAGAAAAAACTCTTACATGATATTTTTCAGCAATAGACTTTGGCCAGGTCTTGGGGCTTCACTATGTTCAATGGTGTTGGTATATTCTTGTCTGCACTGAATAAGCTGTTCAGTAAGCAAGGAATTTGCCTCTTTCAGCTCTCTGTTCTCGGCAAGAAGATGGCAGCATTGAGGACAGTCCAGCTCAGGTTGTCTTCTTGGGCATTTGTTGGCTGTTAGTATAGTAGGGTGTGATCTCGGCCTCTTCATGCCAACAGTTGGGTGGCTTGGTGTCCCAGTTCTTGTGAATGGTATAACTGAGATCATGGTCGTTGCCTCTGCAACATCAATGCTGTCGCCCAAGTCTATGCCACTGTCGTCTAGAACTGATAAATGAAAAAAAGATATTTATTTTTCCATTAATATACTAGATGATGTACTTTTGTTAACAAAACTAGGACAACTATTCTGTTTATGACCATGACTTTGAATTGCCTTTGCTTTGGGGGAACAGCTACAGGGCATTTTTCAGTTCCAAAACAGTGAAATGGAGGACATATTAGTACGCCAATGAAAAGGAGGGTGCAGAACAGGCGGCCAAACTGCAGCTTTCTGTTCACACAAAAAGTCATACACATTTCATGAAGACATGTCTACAAGGTTTTTAAATGCCATTAACAATGAGTTCAAACTAAATAGTAAAAGTTAAAAAAGGGGGAATAGTAAATACAGTCCGACCTCTATTAAGCGGCCACCCTCAGGACTTTGAAAAGTGGCCGCTTAATAGAGGTTGGCCACTTAATAGAGGTACAATACAAATTGGATAAGAATGACAGAAACATGATTTTATTGACTCTATATAGCAAAATGCTCTCAAAAAGTGAACATATAAAAACCACCATTTCACTTGGAAAGATTATTTGCTGGGCACTTAATGGAGGTGTAATTAAGGAATGGACAATGTCTAGCGTGTGTCCATCCAATTCGGGATGCACACGGATAGTTGGGAGAGCACAAAGGTAGCGTAAGAGATGCTTTAGGCGCAGCCGAGAGCATCTCTAGCTACCTAAGTGATCTCTCAACTATCCAAGTGCATCCGAATTGGATGGACGCACACTAGACATTGTCCATTGCTTTTATAATATAGCAAGACGTATTTCACGCTTAAAAGTTGCTTTTTTGCACTGATCAAATTGCAAATTCTGCACGTGTATGTGTGCATGTTGTTTTCACTGGTAGCACTTTTCGCTACACGTGCATATGCACATGTTGTTTTCACCGGTAGCACTTTCACTTTGTTGATATTTCGACGCTTCCGATGTTTCTGCAACCATTTCAGACACGTTTTCTAAATCTTCAAAGTCATCAAGAAACCCTAACTCAAATGTTGGATAATACTAGTCGTTAGTAACAGCTAAAGCTAAGTTTTACTTGAACAAAGTTGCGAGAAAAAACTTTTGCTGCAAGAAATTTCACCGACAATGATGTCAGCCTGAACCATCTCTGTGAACCATCCATTTCTTTTTCATAAAAAGTTAGCCAATCAGAGCGGGCACCCAGCATATAGCTATGTTATAAAACCTCAAAAATAATTATAATAAATGGTGGAACAGATAATTAACTCTGAAGTGTAAATTAAAGTGCTATGTGAAACCCATGAAAACCCACTGGGCGTTAGCCCTAGTAAAGGGAATCAGGGAACAACACGAGGTAAAGAAAAAATCTGTTGACCTCGGTGGGAATTGAACCCACGACCTCCAGATAAGATCTACCATTACTGTGCCGACTGAGCTAAGAGGTCAGACAGAGAAAGTCAGGGACGATTAAATGGTGAATCGCGGCGAAGAGAAAGTAAGGGTACATATAAAATAATGCTGTGCGGCAGAGCAGTATAAACACAAATGGTGGAACAGAGAATTAACTCTGAAGTGTAAATTAAAGTGCTAATTGAACCTATGAATAAAAAATAAAATAATTCATAGGTTCAATTAGCACTTTAATTTACACTTCAGAGTTCATTCTCTGTTCCACCATTTGTGTTTATAGTGCTATGCGGCACAGCATTATTTTATATGTACCCTTACTTTCTCTTCGCCACGATTCACCATCTTTAGAATCGTCCCCGACTTTCTCTGTCTGACCTCGAAGCTCAGTCGGCACAGTAACAGTAGATCTAATCCGGAGGACATGGGTTCAATTCCCACCGAGGTCAAAAGATTTTTTCTTTACCTTGTGTGGTTCCCTGATTCCCTTTACTGGGGCTAACGCCCAGTGGGTTATTCATAGGTTCAATTAGCACTTTAATTTACACTTCAGAGTTAATTCTCTGTTCCACCATTTGTGTTTATAGTGCTACGCAGCACAACATTCAGATAAATAATACACTTGCGACAGCAAAAAAGGTGGCCACGGCTGCTTAATAGAGGAGGCCATTGAATAGAGGTATCAAGTAAAGCAGATTACTGACAAATAAATTGGGACTTTGGAAATTGGCCTCTTAATGCAGGGTGGCTGCTTACTGTCTTTCCCTTAAAACCGTGATCACCAGAGAAATTTTCCGGAATGTTTATTGTTTCGCGACCAATCAGAAGCGAAATGAAACTGCAAAAGATAACCGCCAAACTGCAGCATGTATTAGTCACAACTTGATTCGAAACAACAAGCTGGCTTTTTCTTCCAATGAACTGGCTTTTCTTCCATGACTAACCTACCGAATTCGGAATAGACCTAGAGGTGAGTGTAAATTGTCAAAATTTACAACAGTACAAGTTTTCAGATGAAGGCTCCTCAGCTACAAAAAATATGGATCGAAAATCACCAATCACAGCCAACTAGCATGACCCTTTGAACTGCACGTGAAGCACACCGGTCAGTAACGCTTATGATTGGTTTGTTATCTTTTGCTCTCAGATGTGCTGTCTAGCCTTGTCTGATAGTATCTACTCAATTCAACATTGCTTTCCTGTAGTATGTCACTAAACATATCATTCATATCTATTCTTTGCACATATATACCGGTAAGCTTAAGTACAAAAAGACCATTTTCAGTATTTGAAAACGGTAAAATTGAAGACTTGACATGGAAGAAAAAGCCAGTTTGTTGTTTCAAATCAAGTCGTGACTAATTTATGCTGTGGTTTGGCGGGTACCTTTTGCGGTTTAATCTCACATTTGATTGGTCACAAAACAATAAACATTCCAGAAATTTTCTCTGGTGTTCACGCTTTTACAGGAAAGACTGTAATAGAGGTCAGACAGTAGTCAAATAAAATTAATAACTTGTCTGCTACAGTCCTCAAAAAGCTGCCTTGACACTCTAAGTCCACAATATTGCACAGCACTCGAAAGAAAGCACATGGGTGAGCATGGAGATGTCATTCACCCCCAAGTCCTAGGATTTCATGGTAATGATTGTTTCCGGTACCATGTCATTACCATTATTCAGAAATAACAGAGTAAAAAGCATACACCATGGACATTAATCAATTTCCATTATCACTGGACATAGAACAGAAAGTGCTACTGATGAAATTTGAAATCCTAGGGGCTGGCTCCTGAAAATTTTTTTTGTTTTTTTTTTGGGGGGGGGAAGCTTAATCAGTGTCCCATACCTTCAGGAATACTTGAATTATCTCCAATACATGATTAGAATTGCATTTTGTTGAAGGTGATTACAGTTTATCAATACTTAATCAACCTAGAGGGCAGCCCTGTGATGGAGCATCCCATTAACAAAGTCAGGGGGGAGGTAGGTAGGTTAAGTCTGCATACGAGCCAATTGCAGCCCATCAGGTCGGAGCTTATCCTGGTTTCTATATCATGTATATTCTCCCCTGGATGGGATGCTAGTCCTTCACAGGGTTACCCCCAGCATTAAGTTCGCTGATACCCATTTATACCCTGGGTGGAGAGAGGCACCGTGAGAGTAAAGAGTCTTGCTCAAGAACACAACACAGTGTCCCCGGCCAGGGCTCGAACCCAGACCGATCACTCCGGAGTCAAGTGCACTAACCATGAGGCCACTGCACCTCTCATGGGGGGAGGGGGGTTGGGGAGAGGGAAGTAGAAATACTCCTAGTCACTTAATTCTTCAAAAACTGGGATAAGCTCTAGCATTTTGGGTCACATGACTCAATACACACTTAACCTTTTTTTCAGATAGGTCTGCATGCAGACAACATACTAATTAAAAAACAGAAAGCCAACTTACTATCTCCCTCGTTATCTGTATCATCATTCCCATTTAAGGGGTTTGTCAGAAAGTCTTTAAAGTGGTCAAATATTGAATCATCATCTTGTGTTCTTTTACAGGAAGAAATATTTTGGCAGTTCTTCTTATTTGATGCTTCTTTGTTTCTCTGGACTTCTTTTTCCCTGCTACTGAGTTCCATATCTATCCTCATCTGCTCCCCATCTCTCTCCTCAATTTCTCGGCCTTGCTCATCAGCAACAACAACAGTCTTGTTTAGCTTTGCCAACTGGCTAAGGACGTTGAAATCCCGTTCGTCTAGAGCCTTCTTCTTATGTAACTTTTCTCTCTTTTTTTCCTCTTTTTCTTCATTGGCTGCCTGCTTTTCTTCTTTGCTTTTACTCTTTGTATTCACAGGAGAATTTTCCTTCTTTTTCCCTCCTGATTGTTTCTTTGTTTCCTCAGGGGAGTTTTCCTTCTTTTTCCCTCCTGATTTCTTTTTGTTTTTCACTGCAGGGGAGCTATCCTTCTTTTTTCCACCTGGTAGCTTTTTTGAAATTGTGTCCATGGCATTTTTCAACTTTACCAACATGTCTTTGTCTTCTGTTGCATTGGGAAGAAAAATCAGGTTACTTCAAGTCAATTAACATTCATGATCCATGAAAGGCCTAGTTTTCATATGAATTCATTGTGAAATGGCTTTTCCTTTTTGCAATGAAAAGTGATCTGTTTTTAAACAGCATGATCAAACCACGAATTATTATTTTTTTCATGAAAATTATTATAATGAATTCTTGTTTTTACAAGTTTACATGTATAACTGCTTGTAAATTATGATCAATTCTATCTTACCACCCAAAAGTTTGTACATGCACAGCAAGCATTTGAAAACAATACTTGATGTGGTAAATTGCGTGACTAGCACATGACCATGACTGCATGATCATTAGGTAACATGTACTGACTCCTTAATTTACCTTACAAAAATACTTTTTCCCTGAACAAATATATATGAAATGGTAGATATAATAGCGGCCTCCAGCTTCCACTTCCAAAACAAGTCACCGCTGGAATCACACTGACCTAAAATGCTTCTTCCTCTCCTCCGTTGTATTACATAGGCTCTGTTACCTCAAAACTTCTAACAAATGTGGCCCCCACCCCGGCCCCTTCAAGAAGATTCGGACTGTTCACAAAACTCGAGTTTATCGATGTTAAAGTTCACCATAAAATTATTTCCTACCTTCTAAGCGTTATGTTTACTAGGTTGCTTACCACCAAATTAAACTTTTTGTTTTCCGTTCACTAGCTTCATGTTTTAAGAGAGGATACCATTTTAATACCAGTGTTCGTACCCAATATATGTGTCATAATGTGCTGTTTATCCGC
>JAHPZR010001228.1:7500-32175 GCA_019787425.1 Platygyra sinensis | reverse complement strand
TTCACTGTAATGTTGTAAACTCAAATTTGGCATTTTTTTCTGATGAGTGCTACACACAAGTTTTGTAGTACGAAACTAAAGTATTAATGAAATGCCAAGTCAAATCTACATTTAATCAGTTCAAATGTCATTTGTTATTTTATATATTGTATATACATTGTGCAGTTCCAGAAAATATCCATACTCCCCCCACCCAGGGGATTGGAATTTCCTGGAGGGTGGGGGTTCTGTAAGGCCAAAAAAAAATGAAAGAAATTTATGAAGCTTAATTGGAATTTCAAGAGGGTTGGGGGGTTTCGGGGTCTTAGAAAAAGTCCCTTCCGTGGGGGAGGTATGGATATTTTCTGGAATTATACAATATAAGAAAGGAATATGCTATATTGTCAAACTACAGTGGAACTTTGATATAATGAAGGGTCAAAGGATTGGCAAAGTATGTTTGTTCAAACAAGGTTGTGTTGTATCAAGGTTCTTTTCAGTATGGTTAACTGTTACTGGGGCCATGAAAATCTTTTGTTATACTGAGGACTTCTTTATATACAGAGTACATGCAGAGGTTTTGTTAAATCAAGGTTCCACTGTACTAACCATATTCCTTTCGAAGGTGAATAAATTTCGAAATTGAAAATCAAGTTTCATTACTCATTTTGACAGTCTGGTTAAGAGCTGAAAACTCAAAACAATATTGAATTTGATACTCACATTTCGCTTGAATTAATGCACAAAAAGTTTGCACCACATCTCGCAAAAAAATAAAGGTGTTCTAGAGGTTGCATACATTTATCAGTGCAACATGAAACATCTTCTGTAACCTTGAACATTGTTGCTTGAATCTTTTTTGAATGTTTTTAAGCCTGCAAGCTCTTGCCCTTGCATCCTTTCATGCTTTGTTTGCACTGTAAACTTTGTTGTTGTGCAACACAACTCTCTCTTCTCTCAAAGGGATCTTAAGTATGTTCTCGCATGCTTTTATAGAAACACAGGTGCTTACAGTGTACCTTTCCAAATGTACAAACCTTTTGTTATTCGATCCAGTCAACACTTTTAGCTCATCTCAGGGCTTGGTTTGAATTTTCAGCTCTTTATTTTGAGGTAACCGTGCCATTTAGCATGTCCAATTACAGTCTTTCCTATAAAACCGTGAACACCAGAGACAACTTCTGGAATGTTTATTGTTTCGTGACCAATCAGAAGCCAGATGAAACCGCAAAAGATAACTGACAAACCGCAGCATGCATTAGTCACGACTTGATTCCAAACAACAAGCTGGCTTTTTCTTCCAGCGAACTGGCTTATCTTCCACAACTTACCTTCAAAAACCAAACTACCGAATTTGGAATAGACCTAAAATACCGATTGAAAATCACCAATCACAGCCAACTTGCATGACCCTTTGAACTGCATGTGAAGCACAGGGGCTCTGATTGGTTCGTAATTTTTTGCTCTGAGATGCACTGTCTAGCCTTGTCTGATCCTATTGATTCAACATTGCTTTCCCGTAATATGTCACTAAACATATCATTCATATCTATTCTTTGCATATGAATATGATGAGTTGCAAGAAGAACAATTTCAGTATTCGAAAACAGTAAAATTGAAGATTTGTCATGAAAGAAAAGCCAGCTCATTGTTTCGAATCAAGGGACTGATCCATTGTGCAGTTTAACGGTTATCTTTTGCGGTTCCATCTCGCATTTGATTGGTTGCGAAACAATAAAAATCCAGAAATTTTCTCTGGTGTTCACGGTTTTATGGGGAAGATTTAGAGGCAGTAAAACTGGCTATCAATCTACACCAAAAACTCTGTACCAAAAATTGTCAAATTTTTTTTTGCCATATAGGGCTTGTCTATGCAAGCATCTAAATCATGTTTTGACAGCTGAGTAAGGGCCTGATTACATGAGCCGGGCTGGCCCGGTTAGCTGGGCTGCTTCGGTTTGCTGAGATGACTTTCAGGCCGGTATTACATGAGGCAAGCCAGCCCGGTTGATCAGTTGATGGCTGATGTGATGAACCGTGGGAAACCGGAGCGAGCTTGATTTTGCACTCTCATTGGCTTAATAGCCCACCAAATGTGATTACATGGAAAAATCTCACCCCGGTTAGCCAGGATCCTGGTACCGCAATACCGGGATCTTGGCTAACCAGGCTGGCCCGGTTGTCATGTAATAGCGGAGTTGATTTTTGTTGCATTTAACAAACGTGCAGAGAACCCGGCAAACTGACACCAGCCCGGCTAACCGGGCTAGCCCGGCTCATGTAATCAGGCCCTAAATCAGACCCTAAAAGAGAGTCTCCCTCAAAGTTTGGACAGTAGCTAATTTACCATTCATGTCTGCAAATTTTTATTTCAAAAGATTTTTTTTCTCTGAGAGTGATTTTTGTACTATCACTTCATATCAGTTCTTAAATCCTGTGAAAGTCCTTGGTATAGTTTGATAGCCAGCTCTAAGTTTTAATTTGATATGGGGTTAAGATAATATTATGTCTACAGTCAGATGAAACTAGATGTTTTACATCCCTTTTATGTGAGATACCTCTATAGGCATATGGTAATTTAAAAGTGACACAATTTTTAAGAACTTTTTATCACAGCTTTTCAATATTTCATTGCATATAATATTCAGGGTAACAAATCCAAAAAAGGATCATTACCTTGTTTTGTTTCAACTTATTTAGACTGAATACATACATGTATATTTAAAATCCACGTTATTTTTATCAAACAGCATATTACTTCCAGCCTGTATACATGTAAGTCACCTTGTAGCCTTGCCCCATTTTTGAGGTTTTATTCTGTATATATTGTATATGAGTGTACATAGGCTGACTAAATATATTCATTTATTAAATGTTAATTTGTTTAACAGAAATGGGTTTGTTTGTATAGAAAAACGAGAATTGTTAAATAAATATGTCATTTACTGTACATTTATGTGTGTTGATGTAGTCAGGACTGCAGGCGTGAGATTATTAGACATGAGAGGATTGTGTTAATCAAAGTACATTTGAATTCCATTTTAAAATAGCAATATTTCTCGTTATGCCACCTAATGTCATTAATGTGGCAACCAGAGGTTCATTAGCTGTTGAAACAATGCATGCTATTGTTCAGTGGCTGGCAAATTCGATATGATGTTAATGTTTGTAAACAAGAAACACCGCTATACTACTGAAACAGTGAAATTTCTGATATTTTATTTATGCAGTATATTATTGGGTATTTGCAGCCCTAATAATATAATCGAAAAAGCAATTTTCTACAAATTTACAACAGGGTCCATGAAAGGGAAGAGAATTTTGGATTAATCCATGACAAAGATACTATTTGCTCTGCATTTGTCCTGAATTTGTCCTTACAAATGTTATCTTTAACGCATTTGTCCCTGTTTAGACCAGGACAAATCACGATATTTAACTCAGATTTACACCACATTTGTCCACATTTACACTCAGGAGCAAATGCACAATTATCCTATTTATCTTCAGGACAAATGTCATATTTGTCTTTACGTCAAATACCAACAAATGTGACAAATATCATATTTGAACCACATTTGGACTGCATTTGTCTGACGTCAAATCTGTTTTTTCGCCCAGTGAAGCATTAGGGATTTCTAAAATAGTATACTCGGCCTCAATGCTATGTAGAGGGGGTAAGTTTCTAAAGAAACTATGGTGCTGCGTCGGTGGGAGTATTACAAGATAATTTGGTTTTATCAACTGAGTTGATAATGTGAATTAGCCACCGTAAAGAGATTCGAAAGCTGACGTTTCGAGCGCTAGCCCTTCGTCGGAGCGAATCGAGGAATTGTGGGTTGTGTGTGGTTTATATGTGTTCCAGAGGAAGTCATTAAACGAGTACAGGAAAAGCTTTTCAGTTATCTTTGGCGAAACAAAAAGGACAAAATAAAAAGAGCCGTACTGTATCAAAGGCCATGTCAAGGAGGTTTAAACTTTCCAAATGTTAGAACAATTGTTAAGGCACTTCGATTAAGCTGGATAGGAAGATTACTCAGTGAATCCAATGATGCTTGGAAAGCAATCCCCAATGCTTACTTCAATAGATATGGAGGATTACCGTTCCTCTTGAAATGCAACTACAACACAAAAAAATTAGACAACAATATTTCCCCTTTTTACTCAGAACTTCTAGATTACTTTGGTGAATTGCGAGACCAATACAGAGATGATTGCTTCAACGGCGACTTAATTATATGGAACAACAAAGATATCACTATCGAAGGAAAATCTTTGTATTGGAAAACCTGGAGTGAGCGTGGGGTATGTTTTGTACAAGATCTTTTTAAGCCGAATACTGACAAATATCTATCTTGTGAAGAATTCAAGACCAAATACAACATTGAAGTCAATTTCATTTACTATTGCCAAATTCTCTCTGCAATCCCCCAAAGTCTTAAATTCAAAGCTATGACTATTAAAAAACCTCCAGGAACAATCATAGAAGAATCTGATGTATTCCAGCTTGCCGAAGGAAAAACCATGCGTTTGTCTAAAATGCGGTGCAAGGATTATTACTCACTTCTCCAAGCGAAATGGGAAACACAACCAACGTCTGTTCAATCATGGTCCAAACATTATCCCCCCTTCGCCAACAAATGGAAAATCTTATTTAAGAAGATCTCAAAAATGTCAGCAGACAATAAATTAAGACAGTCCTCTTTGAAATTACTCCATAGGATACTAGTAACCAAAAAGGAACTTAAAAGATACAAAATTAAACCAGATGATGAATGGTTTTTTTGCAAAAGTCCGGATTCCCTTGAACACACATTCCTGGCTTGCTCTGTAGCCGAAGACTTTTACTACGAAATGATGACATGGTTTAACAACGAACAGAAATCCCAAATTAGTATGAGTAAGCAGCAGATCCTTTTTAATGATTTTACTCTACCCGTAGAATCACAACATCTACTGAAGCGGAAATTTGGAATTTTCAAAACACTAATGAAAAAGTATATCTATGACTGTAAAATGATGGAAAAATTCCCACTTGGCAATCAATTCAAACAAAAACTAAATAATCAATGGAAAATCGAAAATAATGTAACTGCCGAATAGCTAGATCCTGATAACCAGCAACCAGCACTGTGTCACCCTATAAAAAAAAGGTAATTTTTTAAAGTAAATAGAAATTTATGCTAAATCTCGTTAACTGAATATTAAAATTTATTATACTGTACTGATCCAGCAATTGTACCTCAACAAAAGTAACCTTTTGTTGTTTTTTATTTTTATTATTTTTTTTTCGTTTTAGTAATAATTATTGTCTTGTAATTAGTGTACTTGTATTATTTTCTACAGTGTCTGTCAATGTAACCAAATAAGCTGTTAGTCAAAGTCTTTTTGCCTCTGGAAGTAGCCTTCTGTTGAATGTAGTAATGTGAAGATTGTAATGAAAAAAAAGTAAATAAATAAATAAATAAAATTAAAAAATATATATATATTTTCCGAAAACTTTCCGAACGAATGGCGAAAATTATCTCAAAGTGTGCTTATTATTTAATTATATATGTTGCATGTTCTCCACAAAATGCCATACGATAGGAGGAGGAAGGCTTACCGTTTGTCCCAGATGATAAAGCGTTCATGTCAACATACTGCTTTCTTCCTGTGGCCGGTCAATTCGCCGTCGTCCAAAGATGTCCATAGCCGCACTCTTTACCGAAACTTAAACCTCCATCCAACTACAACTCTGTTTCCAAAAGTCTCGAGAGGCCCCAAAGTAGCTCATAGTCCGTTATTTGAATTCAAAACACCGCATATTCCGAAATTTTCGTGGTGAACGAAAAATCAACAAAGTTTAACACTAACCAATTTGTCATGATCGCGGTCTCACGCATGTAAAGGATTTACACACGAATCGTTCATGTTATCGTCACTTCTAGGACTTCGATGCCCATTTCTCTGCAGTCGAGTATTTTGTAGCATATTTCCTTTCCATTTCTGGCTTCACAAAGGTAGGCTCCGGTCAGCTTTGGAAACAAAAAGCCATCACGGTCCTCAGGGACAGGACGCCATTTTGAATCTGTCCAAGTATAGTTGGACATACTCTCGCCTTTGTACCTCCCCCCACGTACACTGACACAATGGCATAAACAATAAGGCAAACTTATCGGAGTGGGGGAGGTACGGGGAAAACGTGTTTAATCCAGGTTTAATGCATAAATTAATTGTCTAACAAGTGAGTGAGTGAGTGAGTGAATGAGTGAGTGATTTTTAATTGAATTTCGCCCCCAAACCCTAAACCCCATAGCATGACTTACGTCATACCATGAGGTAAAAATGGTTTTGGGTTCAACCTCTTTGTCATACACACGAATCGCATTGGTGTTTTGTAGTTTTGCAAATTGTAACCAGTATTTTCGTTCTAACTCTGTTAACTCGTGTACGCGAGTTAAATGATCTGCTAACCGAACTAAGAATTTCGAGCCACAGCCGGGAATTGGACAATGTTTACATTTCCTCCGCACCATGTTATCTCTGTGAAACTTCGATTCCAACTGAACAAAACTATTTGCGATATGACATTTATCGATAATTTAATACGCAACGACAGCCAGAAACGCCAAAAGCGCCATAAACGCCACATTTTAGCGTTGTGTTTCCCCGAACGCGCGTGGAACACGCGCGCGTGGCTAGACAGACAACAAGCCATGATTCAATTCTGCCAATGATTTATTTACAATTTACATAATTACATTCGTTTTGAAATGTTAAGTCTTCAAAATATGTACAATTAACACGAGTGAAAGGCTATATACAACTATATTACAAACGAGAAAAAAACTATATACAAGAACTCTAAAAACTGAAAACTTTAAATGTCTAATGGCAAAGTACTTACACCATCAGCCAAAACTTTGCGTTTCGGATAAAAATACGAGAACGCATCTCGAACTTGAGTATAAGTATACATGGTGTTGTTCACTACACGAAAGCCTCGATTCACCCCACCACTATTTTGTTTCGTGAGTAATACATTTAAATACTTCTCTTTGTTTATCTCGTTTGTTTTCTTATTAACACCCTTACAACTGAACTTGTCTTTGGCCCCAAAACAGTAATAAGTCTTGCTACATAAACCGATAATCCCTTCTCCCTCCCACTCTACTTTAAAAAGACCTGGGGTTCTCTTATCATAGGCCTTGTGTTCCCTGGTGTCGGTTCTTGGGAACCAGTTACACTTATCCTGCTCAAACTCCTCTCTTAATTCGGGTTTCACTAAACTTTCAACGCTGTCCCCAGCAATGGCAATGTACGCTGAATCCGTATCCATTTCACACATTTGGAAATCTGCACGATTGAGATATTTGTCTAAAAAATCATAATAAAACTGCAGCATGCGAAGTTTCGCATATTGATACACAAAAAAGCCTACTTGAATTGGTAAATTTAACTTGATGCTTTTCTTACAAGACTCTACTTCGTAAGTATCTTCAGTGATGTTGTCCAGCTTTCGGAACAGCGAGGTGTTCACTTTACGGCTAGCTTCCGCATCGCTGCAATACTCCACGTTCCTGTGCTTCATTTGATTGGTGATGCATTTACCGTATGCGCTGTTCCCACACTTGAAATAAAA
Source organism: Platygyra sinensis (assembly GCA_019787425.1). Lineage (NCBI taxonomy): Eukaryota > Metazoa > Cnidaria > Anthozoa > Scleractinia > Merulinidae > Platygyra > Platygyra sinensis. Next base: position 24,572 of record JAHPZR010001228.1, on the reverse strand, counting down.
AACAACAACAACAACACTTCAATAAGTTTGCTGAATGACAATGTTTTCCCACCCGCCCCTTATTTCCCACAACAAAACAACAACTTACCAGTTTCATTGTATCCGCAATGATGGCTTTGTTAGGGTCTGCGTCTCCAGCTCTCCTCGCGTCTGATACCGCATCCCCAAACGGTTTGAAGCAGGGTTCAGGGGTGAACTCGATCACTTGGTGTACTTTCGTGACCTCTAGACCATGCTCCAGGTACCACTTGAGGAGGGGTGTGGCCAGCAGAATTTTCTCGCCTTTCATGCTCCCGATCAGGCTGCGACGGGGCTGAGCCATAATATCGTGCTCCTCGGCGTACGCTTTCATGAAGTCTCCAATATCATCGCGACTGATTTCCGTGTTCTTAAAGATCGGGCACATTTCGCTAAACTTCTCTTTCAAATGCTCTGGAACACGAATATCCACTTCCACGCACCCAAACAAACGCTCATTTCGCACCTCGCTCAATATCCGCGCATGACTCATAATCTTGACTTTGTCAAGGGTTCGCCTTACTTCTGTGGCGATGAAACGCTGTAGTTCACGATTCATTTTCTTCATATCACGCCATTCACATTCCCACATCTCTACGACACGGCAGCCTTTACTCTTAATGTACTCGGTGTTGGCTCTCGTCTCTTCCAACAGCTCAGCCATCGGTTTGTTTCGTTTTTCGTTGAATTCTTTTCCGTGGTTAAGTGAACAGTCATGACCGTGCCAATAACACCCGTGGAATTGATATACGGTTTGCGTCTGCGCATGAAAACCATCCACGGGAAGTTTACGACCACCGATGCGCTTTTCTGTGTTGTTCAATTGGTGACGAATATAGATGCGTTCCTTGTGTGCCACCCACTCCAGCCACTCGATTGCCATGCGTACAGAACTTTTGGGTTTAAACTCATTTTCCGCCAGCCGTCTTGTATAACTTCCGGTGGGCATGTTCTGCATCACGGCCCAGAGGTACAAGGCGTTGGCATCATACCCCACGATCTTCTCACACAACTTAGCGTCCTGGCCTTTCTCTGCTTCCCTGATCTTTGTTTTGCCTGCTTCATGGTAACGATGAAAAATGATACTTGGGCCGCCTGTGTTGTTATCCGGATAAGGTGATACATGTCGCTGTTAGCTTGGTCGAAGAGACTGAAATACGTTTGCGGTGCCAGGTAAGAGAAAAGGTACTTTAAGGTGAGACCAGGAACAGAAATACCGTCTTTAAACATGTCGATCTTTCTCTCCTGCCAGAACTGACTCATTTTTTCGACCGCCTCCAGGAAAGGTACTACATCCAAATTATTGTACCAAACAAGAAAATCTTTAAAGGTTGACATTTCCTTGTCTTCCCATACTTGCTGACAGTACTGGTATTCTTCATTGGTGATGTTTTGGTTCTTCAGGCTTGAATAGAAAGCAGCGTGAGGGGGTAGCGACGTTTCCTCTAGCTTGTCCAACCCATCGACCCACTCGTAAGGAAAGAAACCTTTGGTCTGCTCGCACTCATAGGCCTTTAGGAACTGGTCGTAGCTGAACCCTGGGGCGAGATAGTTCGTGATGTCGAGGAGCTTCAGAAATTTTGTCTTGAGGCACATGTGGTTGCTGTTTCTCTTGACAGTGAACTTGATGGGGTGATGTTCTATCAGGTACGGGAACAGAAATTCTTTCACAGCGTTCAGATCGTACTTGCCAGAATTAAAGCCTAGTACGGGTAGTTCACTAAGATACGCGTTCAGTTTCTGAGCCAGCTCGTTCAAGACTTTGTTATCACTGGTTCTTACTTCTCCAAACAACATATCTTCGCAGTCAGCAATTTCTTCTCTCCTGTGTCTTCTCTCTTGTCTCCTTTCGGTATCCAACTGCACGTTGAATCTTCTGTAAAATGACGGATCATTTCCACTCACTTCGTCATCTAAGAAGGCGCGATCTTCCTCGTTCTCAGACTCGATTTCTTCCTCATCGTCTTCATCATCGCTTGACATCAAATCAATCCCTCTACTTTCATCCTCACTGTCTTCTCCGGTTTCTTGTTCGCTTTCGTTTTCACCACTACCAGACTCTTCATTTCCGTCTTGCATATCCACTAGCATTTGCGCCAGTTGATCTTCATTCGTCTCACCACAGCTAGAGACAGCTGCATTATTAAGCTTTTCAAACACCTCTGCGAACTGTTCTTGGAGGAGAGACGAACTTTTCGTACTGATGGACACCAAGTACTGAATAAACTCTTCAATAAACTCTTTAGGGTCACCGCTAGACACGAAACATTTCGGTTCTTGATACTCAGGCACGTTACTACACACACTCACACTGAGGGGGACATGGGCCGATTGCCAGTTCAATTTTTCTGTGTTCTTTAACTCTTCCGCTTTTTCTTTGTCAAAGTAGCACTCGAAGTCGAAGGTGGCGCGATACGGAAAATAACGTGCTTCTTCTGGGACAAGAATTCCTTCATCTTCTAATTCTTCAAAGATCGTTTTCGGAACATGGTAAGCTCCGCCAGGGTACTTGAGCTGGACTTTACCTTCACAGGCCTTCTCGTGTTGCCTTAAATTATGTGCCCTTTTCCAGTACTTGCCACATCTTGAACAACAGAAGGATTTACTGTAGCGAGCGAGATCTTTTATGTACGAAAAATGCTTTTCGTACAAGTTCAAGTAAAGAGTGCTTTCATAATGGCGATGTGAGCGACGGAGAAGTGTAGCGGCGATGTCGGCTTGTCTTCAGTTTCTTCTTCTTCACCGTGGGTCTGTGTGGGGGCGAGATAGTACACTTGAATATTCACTTCGTACAGTTTCTCTCATTCATCCAGCTCGCTTAACTTGACGCCATGAAACTTTTTCTTGGCTAGACCGGCTTCTCGGTACTGTTGATAATAGTGCTTCGTGTCCCTCTCTAAATTCTTCGTGTGACACAGCCACTGTGGAGGGCGAGGCAGCGGAAGAAACACAGATTATCTTGATATGGTTTGCCTGTTTTATGATTACGATCCAGTGGGGTGATTCCTCAGTTTTCCACCAAGTAATGAGGTAGATATTTTCCTCGACCGATCGGATGATCACGAAGTTTCCATACAAACCAGGTGACATTCGTAACCAGATCCACGACCCATTTACTGTTCGGCCTCTGCTGGCGAATCCACTCCAAGAAATCAATGTTACTTATTTCTTCTATTGCGCGCTCTAAATCGTCTTGATTGGAAACCAGGAAGGGCTGTTCTAACACCAGGTTGTTGTTCGCAGAGGGGTGGTGGTACTGTCAAGCTCCCGTTTCAGTGTTGCGGAGGATAAAACCAAAGTTGATTTTAAACTCAGTCGTCTGGTCAGCGAAGGTGCGGCTCATCTGTTCGCGGAAGGAAGCTGGACTGATCGTGAACAAGCGAAAATTATACCAGTCTTGAAGTCTGTTGTAGCGGCTAAATCGGGTTCGGATTTGTGGCCAGTGCTGTCTGTACACGTCAGCAATGTTTTCCTCACTACTGGGAAAAAAGTTTGCAGGGACGAGAACGGGATCCGCTTCCCAGCTAGAACCTGCATTTGCAGTCGACTGTTGAGGAGTAGATTGAGGAGTGGCTGATGGCTCTGACGCTGTACTCGTACTTGCTTGGTCTGACCTCCTAGTTTATTTGGCAGCTGGTGCGTCTGCGGTTTTTTGAGCGACGGGTCGTTTGCGAGCTGCAGCGGGTTTTGGAGTTGAATGCGCGGTGCGAATATGAGCGTTGTAGGGTGCGAGGTTGTGAAACGTTTGGCCACTCGTACCACAAGTGAACGTGTGCTCGGCGACGCGTTTGTCGTGCGCTTTCAGGTGGCGATTGAGGACCGACTTGTCAGCAAACCGTTTGTCGCAGCTGGTACATTTGTAGGGTTTCTCCCCAGTGTGGATGCGCTGGTGTGTATTCAGATTATCTAAACGAGTAAATGTTTTCCCGCAGGTGTCGCAACGATGTTCCTTGCGAGGTTTTTTGGCCGGGGGTTTCCCAAAACCCGTTTGAACATCCTACAATTAATTATTATTAGCTAGTCTTAGTGTAAAGCTAAACTATACGATCAATAAATATACGTTCTTAATTATCATAAACAAAATGAAAACAAGTTGAAATTCTAATGAAACTTGCGTTTGTTTTGATTTCAAGGCTCCATTCGCCATTTTGCGAGATTTGATTCATTTATCAAAGATCATAAAGACAGTTGAGCGTTTGATTAGTCAACGGAAAAGAAGGAATTATGCCCAGATTCTAACTGAAAACAAATGTTTTTAGAACAAAACGCGAATACTTGAATACATCTCCGTTGCGATAAGTTCCAGGATACCTCTAAAACGTTTAAATAAACGGAGAATTAACACGAGAATTAAGCTTTTGATCAGATCTCTTCTGATAACTTCATTTTCTCCAAAAGGCTAGTGCGTGCAATAAATCAAATCACTTACGGTTTCCACGCGGTTCCAAATCGGAATGTCCTCACCATTCCACTGAAAAAAGTACACAAAATAGACATAAGCTGGTTGAACAAAGGACACAACAATAGCAGTAATCTTGTAATGAAAATATTCAATAATCATGGCAGAAAAATCTTACCTCGTCAAATAAATTATCTAAAGTCTCCGGTGATAATTCGCAGTTTTGATCATTCTCAAAACGAAAGAAAAAAGTTGACGTTAACAAAATTACCAAACATGGAGTCCCATTATTGTTTAGAACACCTGAAGCGTTGAGGTCACTAAGCAATAAATCATTCATGCGCAAGATAGACCAAAATCACTTACATTTACTAGTATCACGCGTTCCATGTCCTCGATCTCTCGCAGGTCAGTATTTGTAAACTGTAAAGCAAAAGATATCTCGATTAAGTATGCTTATTCCGATTATTCACATGGTTGAAAGTAACTATACTTCACACATCGCTTTTATTTCATTGCGTTGTTAACGGAGTTTAAAAGTGTTTGATGCAAATTTAAGTCAAAGTAACACGCATAATTACACTTGCTTAACAGTGCGTGTTAAAGCAACCGTTCAGAGTTTGTTATCAATCAGTCATACTACAAAATAGGTTAAACAAAGCCAAAATAAACTCACCGAATCGAGAAAGTCAAATTCATTTTCCACGTTTGCAGTCGGAACCTCATTGCCGGACGCCTGTGACAAGAGAATAAAAACGGTGATCAAAAGACAGAATTGAATCTTTTAACGGTTATTTAAAGCAATGTTTGAATGATCTAAGAGTTAACATTTACGCTCTTAAATGTAAGAGAAGAAGAAAGTTTTCAAATCAGCTAGTAAACTTAAGAGCGTTCCGCTCGCACGCTTGTTTTCTTAGTGGGCGTCGGTAGTGATAAGTAAGAAAGTTAAACCGTTTCACTCACCATTATCATGGTTTCAGAAATAACCTCAGATGCTGGCAAAAGATCTTCGGTATGATCGGATGCAATCTGTAAAAGGAAAGGAAAATTGGATTATACAAGACTGTCGGTTAAGAAAACAAAAAACAAAAAAAAAAAAGAATTTAAAAACACGCAGATCGAGCGAAGTATTTCAACTTACTTCGAGTTCTTGCACAGTCAATTCTGTCAACCTCGCATAAGCCATTGCCATCCACGCATCGGGAATTAAAACAGAGTCCATTAACATTTGCCATTCTTGCGTCGAGGAAGAAGCGTCCAAAAGAGCTTGAAATTCGCGAACATCGGTAACGAAAGCCATGTTGATAAACAGGGAACACAATTTTCTAAACAACGAACTCGAACGAAATATTTCCTAGCAAAGCGATTGCAAGAAAGATAACGCTTTCGAAATCTGCCCGCTTTTATTTTGAACAGTTAATAGATTTCTCATGAGCCAATCAGGGTTCACTATTAGCAGGCAAGTTTAGGCAAGTGTATTGTTTGTATTGTACTAGAGTGACGCTTATTAGTAAACCTATACCGAATTAGTATGCAAGAAATCCACATTAGTATGGAGGAACCCATTTTTACCTAGGTAGTTTGAATAGTAATGATTTACCTAGGCACTTCATTAGTATACAGGTACCTAGACAGTTTGAATATTAATGATTTACCTAGGCCTACCTAGGCCTACCTAGGCAGTAACAGGGCTTAATTCCAATGAATATCTACTACTTATAACGGTCATAATGGCAACACCAGTTGCCCATTGCTCTAATTTCACGGAGAGAATGAAATTACTGTAATTCAGCCCGTGATCGATCACTTTTGAGTTGAGTTCCAAACTTTCTGAAGATTTTAGATCTGCTCTGAGACGACTGATTTACTGAGAATTTGTTAGAGTGAAAAAATGAACAGTAACCGATAGCTTTTGATCTGTAATCTAGCGGCTTTTATAGTTGTTGATCAAGATCCGAGCAAATGTACATGAAGACAGACCAGTTCACACTGCGAGAGTGTGTCGTTTGTTAGTAAGAAGTTTTTCCTCGCCACCAATCATTGAAATCAGAGTGACCAACACCGCTGAGCAGAGAAGAAGCTATTACTCAAAATTATTTTCCTTTTCTATCGTGAAGTGACTCTGATGGCATGATTTCAACAACTTTCTGTAATTGGATTCGAGTCGCATGATAGGAAGATGAAGGAGTAATCTATTTCTTAGTAAGTATGGGCGGAAACTACACCAAAACTACGAAAGTCGAAGGTTTAACATGATTATGATTGACTCTTAGTTTTTTATATTCATACTGTATTACTTAATACTCTAAGATATGCGATTAAAAATTGGTTTGAAAAGCAAACGTTTGACGAAATTTGCAGTTTTATGTAAATACCAATTACGTTTTAAGGTTTTGTCTCAGTAATATAACGTACAAACTTAAGCGCTCTGTTTAAAGACGGAAGTGAAACACAACCGAGCTCTTAGGAATTGGCTTACGCATTATTCACTCCGTAGGGGGTGAATAATGCTCATTAGCCAGAGATAGCGAACCAATCAGATTGCTTAAAACACCAAGATCACTGAGTGTGTATATACTAAATATCTTATTAACCAAGTACGAGGGCTGTACTGGGAGAATATCGGCCCGAGGTCTTGACAGTACGGACCGAGCGCAGCGAGGTCCGTACAAAAAAGACCAAGGGCCGATATTCTCCCAGGACGGTCCCGAGCAATCTTGGTTAATAAGAGATTTATTACACGACAGAAATAGTTTAGAAGAAAAACCCAAATGATAGACTGCCAAGACACCATAAACTTCAAGCGCGCAATTTTTATTTAGGGCAAACTGAACGTTTACTCACGTCTGACGTTTTCAAAAAGAAGAAAAACAAAGTTGGAAGAAAACAAAAATAACATTTTATGTGGAGTAAACACTTTTTTTAAAAAAAATTGTTTAACTACGGAAAAATCTTCGTGCGGGATCATTCGGGACAGTGCCCGGTCCAATACTTATAGAATATTGGACCGGCAACGGAGCAATCTGATTGGCTGATTTTAGTTATTGGCCCTCTGAACTAACTTAGTCGTGTAATGTACTGGCTTCACATTACATGGTATAGCCATGACAACCAACTTATTTCGAGATACAATTACATGGCATGATGATATCACATTACTTATTTCGACCTATTTCGACCTGTTTCATGTCTTTTCGACACATGCATGTGTCGTAATATGTCGAAAAGTAATTTTGCTACAGATGGCGCGCCATAATGCCAGTTAATCGGTTAACTTTCAATGTTTAAAAGAATGCCGTACATGTTGACACTATTCTTAGTTTTGGTATTTTCCTTTAATTAGTGTATCGATTTTCATTTGCTTCGTTCCTTGAATAGGGTGAGAGTTAATTAAAGACCCTTCGCGGTACACACTGTCGGAGACTGGAGCTAGTATTAGGGATGGCGTAATCTGAGCAGACTTAAATCGATGATAGCAAAAACCCATGTGGAATATCATTTTCGTGCAATAGGTAATTTTGTTAAATAGTCGACGGAGATATGTGTCAATGTCCGGAAATAAACCTTTAGCATGCTCTCATGCAACATTGCATGAGAGTATAACAGATACGCGTCCAGTGATTTTAGTTCAATTGACATTGTAAACCGGCAATTTGAGAGAAGTACCAAACCAGTTGTGTTGTTAACCAGTTGAGAAGAAGCCTCTGAGCCAAAAAACCTGCGCGTGGATCTGTGAGTATCATTTGTCCTGATTTGTTTTGGAGATTCGTGGAGAATCGCTATTCTTGGAGGCTAACGTTTCCCATAACTGAAATTTATTGAGATAGCCCCCCGGAAACAATTCCACTTAAGCCATGACACTAAGGCTATATTTTTGCTGTGTTTACACCGTTGAGCATTTACCGAGGTACACATTCACTGAGGTCAAAACAACAAATCTTGGTATTTAGGCTGGCTCGGATGGCCGAAGTTAATCTGTCAACACTCGCTTCGTCTGACCAGAAAATTAAATTGGCTGGAATTCGTGCTCGCTTGTAGAAGTAAAGCGGTTTCGGGAAAAAAGATTATTATATGCGTAAAATCGCGGACATTTTTGAAAATCCATCCTCCCTGGAGAGACAAACATCAAAGAATATTAGAATACGAAGCATGAACTGGAAATTTGCCGCACGAAGATAAAATAATAGGACTGAACAATGAGAAATGCAATGCTGCCAGATTTTTACTTGACGGATTGTCCAACGTAAGGAGTATTATCCAAATGTCTCTGTTTTTCTGAAACAAACCCAGCAAACAAAACTGAGCATCGTCCAAAATGAAAACGTGGTGATCGCGCTATCTGGCACTGCGGGAAGTGGAATTATAATGCCGCCGCCGCAAGCAGATATATCTGTCTTCTCGACCTTGGTTAGCATCGTTAACCATGGCATGGCTGATCACAGGGTATATAATTTATAATGTTACCTTGGTTAAATTTCTGTTGTCTAGGCTGATATTTACCAAGGTACTGATCAGTTTCTAGTACTTATCAGCAAGTAAATTTTAATACCTCAGTAGAACAGTAGAAGTCAGTAGAAGTCTAAACACAACACATGATTACTTCGAAATGATTTTATTCGAACAGTCTTGTTATCGCAATGTTGTGAAGTAATAGAAATGTTCACAAATGATTCAAAGACCAGAATCTTCGCGATATGGAACTCACATGAAAATTGTCATGTTGACTTCATGTTGAAAAAGTCTTGCCTTGCTGGCGTTTAAGATCCATCCGCGAATAAAAGCACTGTAAATAGCTCTTAGCTAACTCTTCAATTCCTCAGTTAGAATGGAATCCTCTGGACGTCATATATAGCTTAGTCTCTGAGTTGCTCATCAATTGTTCTCTTAGGAGCTCTGTCAGTGTTTCTTTTAGTGATTTTGGCACCTTCCAAAATTATCCTTTAATCGAAGGAAACCTGAAATTAGTAGTCACAGTTCTAAGATAGAAAAATACCAGACATGATAATGAATCATAAAGGAACAAGGACGGTCAAGGCTGTATAAGATTAACACGAATTGCAAATGATGATAATTAAAATAATGCAATTGTATAGCGCCTTTTCTACAAGGTTCAAAGGTGCTGTTACAACTGTAAAACATAAAATAAATATATAAATTCAACTATAATATTACACATCAAAAGCTCGAGTAAAAATTAATGTCTACAGTACAACGTGATCTGATGTCCTGTGGCAGAGAATTCGACAGATCCGGAGTTGCGACTGAAAAGACCCGTTTACGGCCGTAAGAGTTCAAGTTAAAACGGGGTTTAACTAAGAGAGTTTTGGAAGAAGACCTCAGATTGCGACTGGGCTGGTATAGTTGAAGGAGTTCTTGTATGTAGGTCGGAGTCAGTCCTAGAAGAGCTTTGTAGGTGATTGAGATAACTTTAAATTATATTGCAAATGGCAAACTTGAACGAATTAGGCTTAACATGGCAAGATGCGCTAACCGGGATTCAGCTCATCTAAACAAGTTTTCTCTTTCTTTAGTGCCATACTTGCCCCTTTTAACAAGGGAGCATTTGCCCCGAGGCTTAAATCGGAGATTTCGAAAGCTCATTTATTATATTGAAGTAAATTTATTCATTCATTCAGTATTCGGCGATACATTATACACGTTCGTATTTTGAACGAGTTCTTAGCTTCTCGACGAAACGTGTTAAATGATAAACGATTGATTGATTGATTAATTGATCGATTTAAACACAAAAAATCTTATTTCTTTCCTTTTTTTAACAAGGGAAGACCCTATCTCACTAAGTCACCAAGTAAAGACCTCAGGCACTGATACCAAATACCATCGACCAAAATGGCTGACTTCGTCGGGAACATATCCAATGGGTCGACCAGCTTGGGGACTGAGCCTTTAGAGCCTGCTCTACATGGGACAGCAGCATCTTTTGTCAGTGCTTCGTTAATATGTCTTCTGATTATTTGCGCACTGGCGGCGAATACCTTCGTTTGTTTAGCTGTTTATAAGCAGCGCTCGGCCAGACGTATAACACGCTACTTCATTATCAATCTCTGCGTGGCCGATATTTTCATAACAGTTATCAGCATGCCAGTGTGGTTGATATTCCTGCTGTATGACCACAGGTCAGCGTTTCACCTCCTCGGGGAATCGTTTGTGACGATTTGGAGGCACGTGGATATTCTGTGCGGGACAGCCTCGATTCTAAGCTTGACGTCAATCAGCGTGGATCGTTATATCGCGGTGTCCAGGCCTTACTCTTACGTGGAGTGCATAACCTCAAGACGAGCACTGTTTATGATTGGAGGGATCTGGAGTTATTCCATAACTGTAGCGGTGTTGTTTAAACCATTGAGAGAATTTAAAGGTGGTAAGTGAAATATGAGGCCATATTTGATGAGGTCCAATTTCGAATTGGTTGTCATCTCATGGAAATCTACAAGAGATAATCGATTTCTAATTTAACTCTATTAAGGAGGCTCGAAAGGGTTTTTCGTTGCTATATTGTTTGTGAAACGATGGAAGATTACAAAGAAGGATGTTTGATGGTGTGGGAAACTATATGTCTCCTTGCAACTCTATTGTTGGGCTATACTTTAAGGGTACTTGTGACGTCATATCAGTTACCATGCCAACGCATAAGGTCCACAAAAGCGTCCTCTAAATTTCAGTTTTTGTAAATTATCTGAGAAACTAATTCGGTGACCTATCATTTTTATTTCTTTGTTGGAAAGTTCCCTAAATCCTTTAACTTTTCAGACAGTAAGGAAAAAAATTATCTAGTATAATTAATTATATTTAAAGAAAATGCGTTTTATGGCTTACAGAAAATTCCACTAGATAATTTTCCCCGAAACTTTTATATCTGAAGTGCCATCGTGAATGGTGCGTGCATGCAAAAAATCAAGATAGGTCACCGAGCAAACTTTCGAGCTAAAAACAAATGTTTTCCGCAGATTTTATTTCCGGTTCGCGCGATTTTACGCAGCATTAAGGTCATTCCACAGTATTGCATTGCGCATCCCTACTGCGCATAATTTTACGCGTGATTAGCGCGCGCGCATTAGAAAATGGCGGCTTTTCTTCACGACTGGTCCTCGCCAAAGAGGTAAATCGTCATTTTCTCGAAAACGACTACGGTGACCTATCATTTTTGTCTTTCGTTTTGAATTGAGTAGTAAATTTCTCTATGTAAAATAAATATGGGCCAATTCTCAGTGTTGAGAAAAAAACAATCGTCGGAAACGTGCATTTCGCAAGCAATCGTGGTGCTTTTATAACAGTTTTATAAGGATTTATATGGTATAAACGAGGTGTTGTTGCTCCTAAACGAACATGGGGACCCCTCATTTTTATTTCCAAATTTAAGTTCCTATAATATGAACAATCAATTGGCAAAGTTTGAGAAAAATCTCAGTGTAGGTTCTATTTCAGTGGAATGACCTTAACTTCCGGTGTGCTGATTTTAATACTGATTCAGCTGACGCGTGCATCTTAGTTATCGCGTGTGTAGATTGCGCGCGCGCGTGCACCTAAAAACACTTTCGAGCCTCCTTAATGGAAATTAAATTTTAGACATCGCGCTGAAGAAAAATCGCGCGAACAGCATTTCATTTGCAATTTGCGGTTGTGTACACAAAACCCGTCAGTTTTTTTGTTTCTTTACAAAGATCTCGAGATTTTCGATTCTGATCAAGAAACCATGAGAATATTGATTTTAAATTGACTTTAGCCTTCTCAGGTATTTCGTTATCTATCTGTTTGTAAACATTCCTTAAAAACGTCAAATAATTGAGAAAACGTTGCTATTTTGTTGACCACATGAAGCTAACGATTGATAGTATGCGATGGCTCACCCAATCAGATGACAGCATCTACATTTGTATACCAGTAGAACTCTGCTAGTGATAAATAGTGGACTGATTAAAAATCACAATAAGACAGTAAACATTGTTTTATAAAATTCATGTGCAACATAGCATGGACGTGAAACGGATAGGGGTGTCCATCGCAACTTGCTATGGCACTAATAGGCCCTTTGCACGATCTGGTCACATGGCACGGAGTAAATTATGCTGGGACGCAAATACATTGGAACCCCGCCATACGACCACTCCGTTGAAACGATCACCCCCGTATTACGGCCACTTTTATATGGCCCGAGCAAAAGCCCACACATTCTCCTATCTGAAAACCCCGTTAATACGACCAAAGACCACCTTTTAAAGTGCTCAGTCCTTATTTTTCTTTACAAAATTACCCCCGTTAATACGACCGGTTAATTTGACTGGTGAGGAAGCTGAAAGAAGACAGCTTCATATAAGGAGGCGACATCTAGCTTGCAAGAAGTTTTGAATTTTCTAGAGGCAAAGGGCAATGTGAAAACTGCTAACGATCTCGCAAAAGTTATCGATTCTGTACGAAGTGATTGCCTTAAGCAAAGGCGAAGCCAATCGAAGCTCACAGATTTTTTGAAAACCGTTTGAGCTTTAGTAATTTGTAACGTGATGTAAGCAACAATAGAGAAGGGCTCTTCCAGACATTTAACAAGAGACCGTATCCTGTTACGGAACTGAAGGACATTATTGTTTTTCACATTACGTGTACTCGGTTTTGTTCAGTTGCAATGAATTGCTGTTGTATGGTTGAAGAATAACTGTAAAAAGGTTGATTTATAGCGAAATTAAAGGTGGTCATGTGTTGTTCATGTTTAAAGCGTGTTGCATCATGATGTGACCCTACCCCGTTAACACGACCAATTTTCCGTGGCCCGAAGGTGGTCGTATAAACGGGGTTCCACTGTAACGCAGTGGGACTTTCAAAACAAAGGAAAGTCGTGTAAATGGCCTATTGCTCTCTCAATAGATGACTCCTTTCCTTGTCTTCTTACAAGGCATTTCAGGAAAAGGAGAAATGACCAGCTGTTGATTTAAAAGCAACCAAAACAAGTAGAAAGATGTCAGAACGTTAACAGATTTTAGTAAAGGTTAAGTGTTGTCGAGATTAGGGTTTATTTAGTGTTTTACTTACGGCGGTTATTAGTATAGGTAATCATACGGTTTCGAGTTCAATTTGGAATTAATTTGCACGAGTAAAGGTTTTTCAAAAAGTTGAAATTGCACGAGCCGCTTCGGCGAGTGCAATTTCAGCTTTTTGAAAAACTCACAAGTGCAAATTAATAAAGATAAAACCGTATGGTTACTTATTAATAATACTAGTAATAGTTCACACTAAATCTGCCTCGCTTCTATTTTATACGTCAAGGGTATAAAATTCTTAGAAAAATTCTACTGCGTTGAAGGAAACTATTATTTAACTTATGAACTGAAATTTTATATTTTTTTTGTAAACTACATCACTCATGCTGTTCAAGTAACTAGTAACTTAGGCATCTTATCATAAATATGATCCAAAGAATCAACTTAACTAAACCGACACATTCTGTGTGATCTCAGTAAGGCATTCTATCACATCATTGATACTCTTTCCATAATACTCTCACGAAGTGGATTCTGAAAAAAAAAAAACATCAAACCACTCTGTTGTTCTAGTTTGATACTGAAACAAATCATTTGCGGTCTTGATATACGAGGATGTAAACAGAAGTATCGAAAATATACAACGTTTGGATGCAGGAGAACATGCAACAAATAATTAAACTGCTTGGCTTGTTACTGCCGGATCTCTTGATCAAGAAATGCTTGTACCAGACGTCACTCCAAAAGTTCTTAAGCCAAGTACAGTATCGCGTTACAGTCGCTATATATGCAAATTAGAGTCAAGCTTTTTGTCGTCAATGAAAACGCCGCAAAACATTTACTTTTACATTTGGATCCCTGCCAGTACACCCAGCCGTCACTTGAGCTCTTCGCCACGTGAGATTACTCAGTAAAAATAAGCGATCCAAGTAAACGTGATCTTTATACGTGTGATGTTTGGGTCGAGTCTGTCGACCCCGTTGCTAATTTATGTCCGGCAAATCAACTTGTGTACCAAACAGTTCAGTCTGGTACTGCTGAATAACCTTTGAAATCAAGATACAAAGAAATCACTGTGATGACAGATACCAGCCCAAAAATATATTTTGGCAAGATCCTCTCCTCCTCTTGCAGCAAATAATATCTTCCTCGATCTCCTCCTTGTTGGTTGCAAGAATTACCCATGTGGCATTGCCTTGCAAACTGACTGAAAAATTAACCGGGACCACCGTGCGCGCCCAGTTTCATTAAATCGGGATTGATTCGCACACTACACCAATATTTCACACATTCTTCATACGTATACGGGGGGAGACTATAATGCCTCCTTGGGTTTTGGTCTCTGGGCCAAAACCCTGCGGGGCAAGAAATATGAAAAAATTCGCGCGGAAAAAGTGCCGGAAGATGTTTCTTGAAGCCATTTTTTTTTTTCGCATTCGAGAAAACTTTTCTCAGAGTGTATGTCCAAAATTTTTGTCCTTGCTTTACATGTGATCATAAGCCTACAAAATTTCCCATTATCTTTCTGCAATCGTAATCAAGAATTACGACGTGTAATTTGCACTGGTGTTACACTTGAACTGCACTGCTCTCAGCCAATCAGAATCGAGTAATTTTTTCATGTGTATTATTATTTTCTTAATTTCGTTCCTTTCTTTCCTTCAAAAACCATTAATTTATGGTGAGACAAAGTGTAGAATAACAAGCTGATGTCTGTATCTTTTAGGTTACGCCATATTTGTGATGTTTGCAAGCTTTCTCCTGCCACTGTTGGTAATCATCGCTGCTTATGGGAGCATGTTTCGCATTGCTATGCGACACGCTCGTTACCAGACCACAATTCTCGAAACAAAGAGTCACCAATGCTACAAAGAAGTCAAAAGACACCTCAAAGCTGCGAAAACCGTGGCTTTTGTTATAGGAACGTTTTTATGCTGCTGGGCGCCGTTCATAATCGTCAGCGTATGCTATGCGTTTTTCAACTTGGATCCAAACGGCGCAAGCGTGACAAAATGGCTGGCATACCTTAACGCAGTCTTGAATCCAGTGGTTTATACCTGTGTGGACAAACCATTAAGGAGGCTAGTGAAAAAGCGTTTGTTTTTTTGCTTTCGCAAAAGATTCTGGATTTTCTCCAAGGGTGACCATGCCGCTGCAGAATATTCTACTCCGATGACTACACTTTCTTAGATCTGTTTTGCACAACATGCTAGAACAACAACAACAACAACAGCAACAACAACAACAACAACAAACGCCTCACATACCAATAATAGGAATTTGAAAGAACTGCGCGTGGTGTAAGATCTACAGATTAAAAGAAGTGGGAGAAAAAAAAGCACAAAAACACACACGCAATTGTTTGTGTGCATACACGTATGCAGCCGTAGTTTTAATATTAAGCTTACCACAGGGGTAACCCAGGCTCACTGTGTATGTTACCTGTAACATAGGAAAATATAGAGAACATATCAGGCGAAGCTTAGGTCTAAAAGTTTTCTGGAAAATGGAAATAAAATCAATGAAACTTACCATAAGGCGAGTTGTTGTTGTCCTTAATACGAACACGAAGTTTTTGGGGAAAATAGTCTTCTTCACTTTTTCTTCATATATAGCATAGTATACGGATAATATAATATAATGTCGGCATATTCACGTGAGTCCCTATCTTTTTATTCTTACCGAAGCGAGCTCATGTAGACTGGAACTGGCCTATTTCGCGGGAATAATATCTAAAAATAGACTGGTCTGTGAAAATGCCGTTGCATTTGCTTATTATGGGGTTCGCAGGCTCCTAGTAATGGGCTCCTGTTATATATGATGAGATTTTCGACCAATCAGAATGTCCAATTCCTATATTCACTTCTGGAAACTGTACTATCATTATTATTTGCCATAATGTAATTTTAATATATGGACACGAGTGTTTTATGGGAAAATACTCCACTCGTTCAATTCAATTCAAACGAAACCGCATCCGGGACCCAAGTGGGGTATTTTCCATACAGTGGCTCACTAGTGAGGATATTATTCTTGTCGACGCTATTTCCCTTGTTTTCACAGTTGTTTGACTGAATCATTATTGCTGTGTAATAAAAAGAAAGCTATAGGGTGGCTCTAAGAGATCCACTCGTAGATGGCAGCTATTATTCCCTTCACAATACTAGTAGGAATTTTTATCAAAACACGCAGCAATTGCTGCTAAGACGTTGATCAAAATGGAGATTCACTTTTACTACATGAAGCCAGAAAATAAGACTAGCACTACGGTATCACTATTGGTTGGTATGTAGTTGACTCTACTAGTTTTCATGAAGAGGCCTTTCTTTGGTTCTAAAGGTTCCGCCATTTCGCGGTTCTGCGCTACCAATTCCGTTGAATAAGCTTACGGCAGAGCAAATCCAGCGCTTTTCCTCAAGAGATACCGAACACATTTTTTTTTAAAGTAACGACTCTAACTTCTCTATCACTACTTTTAGAGGGTCGCAACATTCGGACAGGGTGGGGGAGGGGGCATCCTCTATGGGTCGGGTGCCATACTTCGGTTAGTCCACCGTGAACGTTACATCTTTTCTATTTATAGAAAACTGTAAAAGATCAATACTGTTGAGAATATTAAACTTGAACTAAACAGAGTGTTATATTTCGTTTGGCAAAAAGTTGTA
>JAHPZR010001228.1:0-5000 GCA_019787425.1 Platygyra sinensis | reverse complement strand
TGTATCTCCGAAAGTCAATTTTTCACTCAATCGCAATTTTTTCGACTTACTACGCATGCGCTGCATTTAATTGGGTTCCTTCGGTAACAAACAAAAGCTGAGAATTGCTGGTTTCTTTGCATCATTACTTTTTCTAACATACCTCTGTAATAAAAGAGTAAAACCATCAATACAGTGTTCATTTGTGAAGAAAAATAGTACAGACAGCGCGGACATAAAATGATTGCTGTATTGATGCCATGCTTGTTTTTATGCAATACTTGTGCACGCGCTGAATGGCGTTAGCATGAGCGCGCGCGAAAACTGTGTTCGGGCACCTTAACCCCTTGATCCCTCGTTCCCCTGTATTTGCCAGGCACTTGACAACTTTTTCTGTCCCAGGGCAGGACATTTTGCTTTAACTGGTCAGCCCAGCGAGAGGTACGCTGTGAAAGTAAATTTTGTTGTCCATAAGAACGCAATGTAGAAATATTTTGGCCAGGGCTGGAACAGGTGTACTATACCCTACTAGCAGAGCTGCTTTGATTTTCCTGGCTTATCTAGGGAAGATTAAAGTGTCTCTGCTAGCAGGGTAGAACCTGGATCAAGAGTCCAGCATTTTACCTCACCAGTAGGCCTCTGTAAGTCACCTGCTCCAATGTCCATTGTGAACCTCCAGAAAATTTCCAGCCTCCCCCTCCCCTCCCTCCTGACTCTTGGAAGCTATTTGAAATGCCATCTTGCATTATTACATAATGGCTAATTTAGCCAATCAACTTGCATCAGACGGGTGGAACCCATTGTCCTGAAGATGCATACCTTGGCTAGCAACTCTCAGTTATTAGGTTTGTTCATGTCCTGCCTTGGATCAAAAAATTAATGTTAATCACACCCTTTACTCACAATTAGGGACGACTTGTTCAGAAACCATTAATATAAAATATAAGCTCAATTTCCAACAAAAGGATAGTCCAGTTAACAGTGCAAAATGCCATGTTTGAGTCCTAAATAACACACTAAAAGAAGATGGAGTGTAACTTAATGGCTGGCTTCTCACTGCCACATTTGGCAACCTTTGAAATTCATTGGAACATCTTTGGGAATCTTCAGAAATGTGGGAAAATCTTGATAATGTTCAGAAGTTGTCAAATTTTTTAATGGAAATTTGGTTATCTATGGATACGAATATCACAATAATAATTAAGAAATGGAAAACATGTACCGTGTTTCTATCAAGTTATACAAACACGAGTGGAAGTTTGGGAGAACGAGAAATGCTGTGGGAATACGAGCCACAGGCAAGTGTTTCCACAGCTTTTTCGAGTTCTCCCAAACTTTCACAAGTGTTTGTATAACTCAATAGAAACACGGAGTACAGGTTCATTATTTCATTTAGAAAACACCACGACAATGATGAGAAAAAGGAAAAAAACTTGTTAACTTTGATTATCAAAACATAAATTCTCTTTGCTCGTGCCATCACTACATCAACAGCGCGCGCTAGGTCTGTGTCTCCATCGAGTTATACAAACACGATTTTTAACCAATCAGCGCGCATGCTTTCTTAGGACTGTTTTCTAATTTAAATTATTACATTTGAATGAGAAACAATTGGCATGTTAATGCCTCTTTGTTAGCAAGAAATCAAAGGTTGTGAAGAAAAGCATCTTTTCTCACCAAAAATAAGAGTGAAATACCAGAACAGAACAATAACAACCAATGAAAAATACCCAACATTTTTTACCTTTGTGCTAAAAATTTGGTGCCAAAACTGGGTTGCCTCTGTCAGCATTTGGCAACTTGTTTGCCATTTACATGTAGTGTTGCTACATGCTAAAATTTATGGTGCACAGCTTACATGTATCTCATGTGCAGTTCTTCTCTTTGCAGCACAAGGAAATGACCTAGGTAATGAGCTTATGTATCAGGCCTAATATAAAATGTAAAAGTAACATGACTCATAGCATAGCATTTTCATTGGCAGGTGTGAAGCATGGCAGTGTCATTTGTGATGGCTGTAAGGAGAATCCTCTCATTGGAACTCGATGGAAGTGTGCTGATTGTGAGAACTATGATTTGTGCTCAGCTTGTTTCATGAATGATGTTCATGATAAACAACACGCGTTTCTACGTTTTGACCAACCTGGAGGAAATGGGTGGGTTCATTTGCCTATATTTATTCTCCTCTCTGATCCAACCCCCTTCTCTCCCACTTGGTTTCTTCAATCATCCTTCCAGCTTTCTCCACCCCTCCTTCCCCCTACCTAATGTATCCTTTCCTATCTTCACCCACCCTTCCCCTCCCTCTTTCCCACCTCCCTCCCTCCCTCTCTTCCTTCCTCCCTCCCTTCCTCCCTCCCTTCCTTCCTTCCTTCCTTTCTTCGTTCCTTCTGTCCTTCCTTCCTTCCTTCCTTCCTTCTTTCCTTCCTCCCTTCTGTCCTTCCTTCCTTCCTTCCTCCCTTCTGTCCTTCCTTCCTTCCGTCCTTCTTTGTTCGTTTCTTTGTTTGCTTGTTCGTTCATTCGTTCATTTGTTCATTAGTTCATTCATTGGTCGGTTGGTTGGTTGGTTCATTCGTTGGTTTGTTTGTTTGTTTCTTCTTTCCTTTTTTCCTTCCTTTCTTCGTTCCTTTCTTCTTTCCTTCCTTTCTTGTTTTCTTTCTTCCTTCTTTCCTTAATTCCTTCCTTTCTTCTTTTCCTTCTTTCTTTCTTTTCTTCTTTTTTCCCCTTCCTTTCTGTTATAATGCCGGTCCCTATACAGTGTATTCTTAGTTTGTTGTCTTAATTAGAAAAATTATGCCTCTTTTATAGAAAAAACAGTCATGGAGTTTTTTTGGTGTCTGTGTTTTAATTGTTTTTTTTTTATGTAGATTTGATGAAATTTGTTCATTGTACACCAGTTAGTTTGATGGCTGAGTGGAAATTAACTCACATAAAGTGACTCCAAAGCTTTCCACTGAAGCACAGCATAACACTATTTTTATATACTCTTTCATTGTAAAATAATTATATAATTCTTCTCCTTCTGAAGGATTCCTGTTGGGAAACGTTGCAACTTCGTTAAGTTGCAATCCAAAGGCTTTTTTCTTGGAGCCAGAGTGGCACGTGGAAGAGACTGGAAATGGGGGGACCAAGATGGTGGCAGTGGCCGGGTTGGTATGTTGTCTGAGGTAACAGCTTGGAGTGAATGGCCGAGGTCTGGGGCGAAAGTCATCTGGAACTTACTCAGAAGTAACACATATAGAACCGGATATCAGGGCATGGTATGTTCCAGTGTTAAATAAATGTATTTTAATGGTAATTATGGCATCAGGTCTCATTGCACCCTTAGAAGTGTAATCTAAGAGTTGAATATAATATAAATCTCCTTTTTTTATTCTTTCATCTCTCCTTAACTCCTTCCTTAAAGTGCACCTAAACGCCAAAATATTTTATTTGCTGAAGTAAATCTTTGCACTTGTTCAAAACACACAGCGCCTTCTTCAGCTAAATTTTGACTTTTTGGGAGCTGTAAAAGTTACGAAATCTAGCCCTCATCTGTACGTTCCACGACCAAGCTAGTAAGGGGCATGGATCTATTCCCGGTTTGACATCACAAACTCATTTGCATGCATGTTTACAAAGACTTATTACGATGCAAATCTGTCTGTGATGTCAAACCAGCAATAGACCCATTCCCTTCACCAGCTCGTTCGTGGAACAGATGATGACTGGATTTCGTAACTTTTATGGCCCCCCAAAAAGTCAAAATTTTGCTGAAGAAGGCGCAGTGCGTTTTGAACAGGTGCAATGATTTAGTTAAACGAATAGTAAAATATTTTGGGGTTTGGTGCACTTTAAGTCCCCCCATCCCTCCCTCTCTCTCTCCCTCTCTCTCTCTTTGTCCCCCATCCCTCCATCCCCCTGTTTCCCCATGTCCCTATGCCCCATCCTTATGTGTCCCCATTTCTCTGTGCTCCCATCCCCTGCCCCCCATCCCA
Source organism: Platygyra sinensis (assembly GCA_019787425.1). NCBI lineage: Eukaryota > Metazoa > Cnidaria > Anthozoa > Scleractinia > Merulinidae > Platygyra > Platygyra sinensis. Next base: position 1,044 of record JAHPZR010001228.1, on the reverse strand, counting down.
TGTCCCTTTGTCTCTTTGTTATCTTCAGTTCGTATAGAACTTTTTCCTATTGTAATTAGTATATGCTGCCTTGAATGCTGTGTTACCATACCATCAATTCTCCTCTTTTCCGGCTTTTTTGTAAGGTGGATCTTAAATGTGTAACTGCAGCGAATGGGCCATCGTATTATCGTGATTGTTTAGCAAAAGTTGGAGAGAACCGACAGCTAGCCCAAGCAGGTGCCAATCGATTGCGGGTCGGAGACCGTGTGTCTGTGTGTCTTGATGCAGAAGTACTTAAGGCTATGGCACAAGGGCATGGCGGCTGGATTGATGATATGGCAGATGTAAGAGAGTTGTATGCCCCTTCCTCCCCTGCCCACTTTCTTTTTGCAAATGTGTTTTTCATTTTTTTTTTTTGTTTACATTTCCATTTTCTTTGAGTTTGCTGTGACATTTGCAGAAGTCCATACTTATTGGGCTACCAAGAAGAGAAAATCAAAGGCCTTTCCCAGGCTGATAGTTTTGATTTTGTGTCACAGTTAAACCCAAATTTAACGACATTCCAACAAACTACGACTTTTTTTGAGTTCTTTTAAACAATGATTAAAAAATCATTTCCTTTTTTTCTTCAGATTTTGAAAGCGTGTTCACTTAAAACCTAACTGGCAAAATGTTGAGCTTTGAGTTTTATCCTAAGGCTGTTTATTTTGAGTGCAAGTTTTGGTCCGCCATTACTCACGTTCAAAACTGACCGATAGGACATCAGAGGGTTGGATCTAGAGAAAATGACGTCATTTACTCACTAGCTTTTAAAAGATTTTAGCGTGTAAACGCAGTTTATTATATATGCAAAACACGGGTTTCAAAGTATGAAAGCCCGAAACTCCCGTGCTGCATATTAATTCAGCCTCAACGTCTATATTAATTTGCTTATTTCAGTCTATAGGAAAAGTCGGGAAGATCAGGAAAATAGATGCTGATGGTGATGTACACATAAGCTATGGTCTCAAATCATGGGTTTTCCATCCTGATGCCGTGACAAAGGTAAAGTTGCATCCATGA
>JAHPZR010001227.1:60000-80644 GCA_019787425.1 Platygyra sinensis | reverse complement strand
GTTATTGTTAATAACAGATAACCATTTTTGTAAGTTGCAGCCAAATTTAAACACTTCTAGGGTATTTGATATAAAATACCATTATATTGTATTGAATGTCTTTTCAAGGTCAACAAAAAAGAAAAAATTTCTAACAGTTTGTTAATGTCTGTATATTCCATTGTATCACTCAAGTCTGATATTTTGTCCTATATATCTGCCATTAACCCTTCAACTGCCAAATTTCTGTGGATTTTTTAAGGTTTTTCTGAGCAAAGGAAATCTCTAGAATTTTCTGATCGCATATAAGAAGTTCAGTTGGAAATATGTGCTGTTTAATAACACCAAAAGCGCAACTTTCTATTGTGATGTTGATATTTGGCCATTGCTTGTTCAGTAAGCAAGCATACAAGCTCAAATCTGGTAATTTAAGGTTTACAAGTGTTTCTCAAGTCATTTTCCACTGCAGAAGCCCCCAGGCTGGCATCATAGTGCTAGAATGGTGGGTAGAGACAAACTTCTAAAAGAAACCAGAGGTGAGAGATGATTTGACAGTGATTGGAACGCCAAAACTATTCGTATGGAAACATGGCTGTCCGTTCTGTGGGGGGATTCCAAGACCTATGAAGGCAATTTGGATGAATTTTGACTTGTAAAGAAGGCAGTCGGAACAATACTTTGCCGGTAGAATTGGATGGATCAACACTTATATTAAACACAGGAAACAGGTGGGTTGTGTTGCATGCCGTTGACATTACGTATTTCCCAGGCGTTCCTTTCGGTCAGGAATAGGAAAATTACAGGTTTGCAAGCATAGCACTAATTGAATGCTCAGTCTGCTGAAGGTTTGATTGAACATTTTTGTAGTGAACAGAAAGGAAAAGGCTTGAAGTTTGCTTTGAATGTAAAATTCTGGATTTAGAATTATTTTTTCATTAAAAAATTTCAAGGCAAAAATGTGTGTTTTTTGTTGGTTTCCAATGGAGTAGAAAAGGAACATTTTTCGGATTTGCTGCAGAAAAAATAGCCCTTGTAACAGAAATTCAGAGGGTTCACAAATTATCACTTTGCCATAATAAGAGATAATTGCGCTCATATCTTCAGATTTGTGAAAGCTGCAGATTTTCAAAGCATTGCTGGTGCCAATTGTTCAAATTCATACGATTGCGTGTTAAAGGGTTAATAAAACCTGTTTGATCAGAGTGAACAATTTTGGTAAGACTTTCTCCATTCTCCTCACTATTACCTTGGATAAGATTTCATCGTCAATATTGAGTAAAGATATAGGGCGCCAGTTCCTCAATTCCATCAAGTTCTCGTCGCCTTTCGGAAACAGTGTTATTGTTCCTTGTTTCTGTAATACAGATAAGAAGGTTGTTGCAGAGAAGATAAAAAAAAGTTTGATAAAATTCCTTTGAAAAACCATCCTCCCCTAGGGATTTATTATCTGCAAAGGAAATAATGCTTCTCTCAATTCGTTGATAGTCCAGTCTTTTTCTAGGAAGCTTTGTTCTTCATTGTTAAGTTGAGGAATGTTGAGATTGTCAATAAAGTCATTAAATTTTTGCTCATATGCATAGTTGTCCATATTGTCATTTAGTTTGGTGGTGTACATGTTCTTGTAAAAAGCTTCAATTTCTTTGTTGACCTGAGCGGATTTGAGATTATCTATTCATTTTCTAGTTTTACCTCTCTGACCAGTTTTTTCTCAGTTTGTTTTTTTGAGATTATAGAAATGTTTGGTTGGCTTTTCACCTTGTTCTCTACATTTCATCTTTGATCTCAACATGGCCTCTTTACCTCTTATTTCATGGAGTTGTTTTAGTTCTTTTTTAGCAGTCTTGATTTTTTCTGGGATATCCTGGTCGAAATAATCTCCATTGCAAATTTTAGAGTCAAGTGCTTGTAACTCTTTCTGAAGAACCTCTTCCTTATTTCTTAGTTTACATCTTTTCGCTTTTGAATATACTATAGTTTTTGAGCATAATTCCATCTTGATTAGTTCCCATAAAAGCTGGTTGTCTGTAACTTTGGAAGATTTTTCTTAATATTTGTGGATAGTAAAATGCAATCAGTTCTTTGTAGTTATTAGGTGGGTTCATACTAGCTTAGTAAGTAGACCTCAAGTATACTTTGTAACCATGGCAACGTATCATGTTCAAAAGAGCTGAAGTTCACTTCCAAGTCGAGTTCAACCCATCCTTACTGGTGCACTTACACACCATCAAAACAATTTCAGGAAATTGAATGTCAATCAAAATGCACTTTTCAATGAGATGTCAGAACACGCAAGACTTGTACGACATGCAAATCATTTTCAAACTATTTGCTTGCTTGACGCCTGGCCCTCAAGGTCACGAACAACGTAGAAGATACAGAAATGGAAAATAACTCCAACTTCAATCAGGCTCAACCCTACTTTTGTGTTTTGGACCCTGATGATGACTATTACGACCACGCAGTCACTAAGTATCTTTGTATATCGTTCCCAGTTTTTAAATTTGTACAAAGAAACTTCATTATACAAAGAAAATCCACTCACACTCACAAATCACGCATTTGTTCCTTCAGCACTAACTTAAATCAACGGTTTGCAAGACTAGCAAATCAAGAGCAGCCAATGAATGGCATTCAATATGGCCATTTCCATCAACAAGCACCACATTTTTTTTCTTGCAAAGCCTGACAGCAGGTCCAGCATGTCCACAACCTATACATGACCCACTTCGCACGCAATCACCAATTCCACTGGCAAAAAGCACACCATGGCCTCAGTCTTTAGGTGCAAATGATGTCGAGGTTCTTGCTACAGCAAAAGCGAAAAAAACTCCTGTTAAGTCTGCAGACTGGACTGAGGAAGAAACAAACAAACTTTTCGAAGCGTGGGCCCCCAAATTCAGTAAGCTGCGAGGAGCTTCACAAAGAGAGAAAATTAAAATATGGAACGAGATTTACTCATTATATAAAGAAAGGTACCCAGAAAGCCAGAGAATGCTGCAGCAGGTTAAGAAACGGCAGCAGAACCTAGATAACGACTACAAGCAGTTAAAGTAGCGACCTCGCACTACCAGGGAAGCTGGGATTAAGAAAATTAAAGAAGGCTTCCCCTGTTTCGACATCTTCGATGAAGTGATGGTACAACGCAACAGCATCGATCCTTCAAAAATGGCAATCGAAGGGAGTTCTACCTTCACATCAGAGCTGAGCTTGAGTGCCATAAACAACGCTTCGCAAAATAAAAGTATAAATGTTTCTCTTGATAAAACAGAAACGCCTAATGATGTAACAGAAGTCCAGAAAAGTGACGAGAAAAGAAAGGCGGAAAAAGATAAGCAGGAGAAAAGTGGGCACAAAGGCAAAAGAAGGAGGTGAGATCAAGTCCCAGAAAGCACTCAAGACTGGCAGAGTTCCTTTATGGAAATGTGGGAAAAGAGTGTGGAAAAGGACAACGCAAGATTTGAACGTTCAGCAGAAATGTTCCATGATGCCCAGAGCAGGCAAATGGAACAAACAAGCAAACACCATACTTGCTGGCTTCAAAGACATTTTTAAAGATTTAGCATCAAAATAATTGTCCTTATGTAATCGTTTATTTTCTGGTATTGAAATGTACTTAGACTGATTTCTCTTTTCTCTCTAGTTTATTTACAAATTATCAGGCACGAAGTCTTTAAGCGCTTCTCCAATGTCATTTCCAGTTTCAACACCAATTCTTCCATCGTTGTCGTCGTCAGAACTATCATCTGAATTGTAGTTTTCCGTATCATATAGGTCACCCCTTTCAATACAAATGTTGTACAAAACGCACGCAGCAATCACAATCACAGTCTTTTTTAGGGTGCTCATTTTTTGTTGAACCTTCTTCAATGCAATTCTCCAACGAGCTTTCAATGTGCCAAATGATCTTTCCAGTACAGATCGTAGAGCACTGAACTTTACGTTAAACTTTCTCTGCTCAGGAGTCAGGTGTCCCCTGTCAGGGTAGGGTTTTACTAGCCAGTTCGTTAGTGGATAGGCACTGTCGCCTGCTAAAACAGGCCTTATTTCTGTTCCATTTATGTTGCATGTTGGACCGCTAAGTATTTGCTCATTCTCTGCTAGTTCATAAAGACCACTTAGCCTAAGAACTCGTGCATTATGTATACTGCCAGGATAGCCTACTGTAGCATGTATAAATTTTAAATTTGAATCGACTATTGCTTGGAGATTCACACTGTAATGCTGCTTTTGATTAAAATAATCTTCATGATTGTCTGGTGGGGCATCTATTTCTATATGACATCCATCAATTGCTCCCATTATTTGGCGTATTCCATAGGACTCTTCAAACTCGTCCAAACTCGCTACAAATAATCTTTGCTGTTGACTTTCCAAGGCCAAATTACAATCCACAACTTCTATAGCTGTTACCTGTTGCCAGTCGCCACAGTGCAAGGCCAACTCTTTCTTCCATGCTGACCGGAGATCTAAACCTCATATGCTGCTTTTGTAAGTTTACCCCCACAAGATCACATAAGTACTCAAAGGTTTTGCGTGTCACTCTAAAATGTTCTTTCCAAAGAAAATTTAGTGCTGGATTTGCCAACAAACTACGGAACAAGTTTTGTGAATGTGGCCAAAGCCAAGCTCTTCTTCGTCTATGTTGCATGTTTTGTTGCTTCATTTGACTGAAAAACATCAACATAGACCGGCGTTGGTTTCTTCGTCTTATTCTAAATTCTTCCTCCACAACGTGAAAGTGATAGGCTTGGTGAAGTAGCAAAGCTTGCTGTCGATGCAGTAAAAAAACATAAACCAAACAACGAAAGCAATTTTCATCTTTTGAGGTTGCATGATGTAAGATAGAAGCTAACTTGAGATGTTTGGTGCACTCACGCACATGGCTTCATAGTTGGCGTGGAATTTGATTGACAGCCCTGTCATTTGAAGTATACTTAGAAACTGAAGTATGAACGCTCATCAGAGTAAGTAAGCATACATGTTCTGAAGTATACTTGAGTTGTCTGCATACTTAGGGTCTACTTACTAAGCTAGTATGAACCCACCTATTGTCTTCCAGCAGGGTGTTGTTGATTTTCCGTAAGCCTGGAACTCTGTTGAAGTAATTTTTTTACTTAAGAAGATTGCATTTCGATTGGGTGCTATTGAAATACAAATTTCCACTTGTTTAACATCGCAGGAAAGCAAGTGGGAAATAAGAAAGTAGTCAATCCTCAATTTTAGGTTCAACGATTTTGATACATAGGTGAAGGATTTAGACTTTGGATATAATTCACAATAAATATCAGTAAGGTCTAGTTCTTTCAAAAGACCTACCAGTTTATTTCTACTTTTTGTAGCATTCCAAGGAAGACCACCTAGTTTATCAATTCAATTGAGAGTAATGTTCCAGTCATCGGACATGATGACTTTTGATGTATCGGTTTTTGAGATAAGGTTGTGGCTTAGAGTTTTTATGAAGTCATCTTGGTCATCACAGTTATTTGGGCCATAAGTGTTTGTAACGCGAAAACATTTCTCTTCTATTGTAAGTTTTGCAATTAAAAATCTTCCCTCGGATCTTCTTGAATGCTACTTAAATTGAACGGTGAACTTGGAATTTACAAGAATGCAAACCCTTTTGCGTGTGTGGTTCTGTGCGAATAGATTATTTTGCTGCCCCATTGTGCAGACTACACTTTTTCATCTTTGGGCGATGAGTAGGCTTCTTGCAAACAAAGGATTCTAGCTTTTTGCATTTTTAAGTATGAGAAAATTGCACTTCGTTTGCTAACATTACGTAATCCTTGCACATTTATAGAAAGCAGTTTTAGCTTTTAGCTTTTGCGACCGAATAATCAAGGTTTGTTGATGTAAATTTTGCTAAATAGCAGATGGCAACTAAGACTAGCCTTGTTACTTTGAAAAAAAAATTACATGCAATGATAAGATTAAAAGCCTAGGTACTAGTAATTTCAATATGAAAGTGAGTGCTGGCGAAGGGGTAAAAACTTGTGGGATCGACACCTCACTTTGGACTTGAGAATTGCACGCTGTCAGACGCTTTCGCTTTCGACGTGCAGTTGACGCGGGGGGGGGGGTACCCCCTCATTTGGGCTAGGATAGGATAGGATAGGATAACTTTATTTAGACACGGTAAACTCATCAGTCACAACTATAAAAAGCTAATTATTTACCAGAATTATGAGAGATTATACAACGACTAGAACTACATTAATTCTAAAATTACTTTAAGTCTGTGTTTTCACAAGAGATGTTTACCTTGGTTTTGTTTTTACTTTACTGGAGTGAAGTTTTTAGTCCTGTAAAGACAGTAACAAACCTTGGTAAATGGCAGCAAAATCAAAAGTAACCCAACCTAGGTTTCTCGACAGTTGAACGCCTCATCAGGCATGGTTCAGCTCAGTAACCGATGGTAACCAAGGAAAAGCAGACGTTGTCGCTACATCTTGGCAGCAAGTGTTCACGCGTTCAGCGTGTAAAAAAGAGAAAACTAGACAAAGATTCCTCAGGCTTCAAGTCAAAGGGGTGAAAAAAAGCTAAATTTACTCCTGTTTAAGATAAACGATAGACCGAGTAGATTCATCGTGTCTTTAAATTTTGACAACAAATGAACGAAAACAAGATTTTAAATGGCAGTTATATTTCGGTATAAACTATACCATCATCAGACTAAAAATGTATACAAAATTAGCAGCTTAAATAGAAGGTACCAGTATACTCAAGAGAATAAGTAAAGTTCCCTGCTGGATTTTAATCCATTGTTAAGAGATGGCGATTGTCGTTTGATGTGGAAGGCCTCTTTGTACAATAGCAGGTTCCAATTATCGTCAAAATCTAACACCCTTGTGTTATTCTGAACTACATTGATTACGTAATCCTTGTTGCTAGAAATAGTTGGTGCGGTGATGTTATTTAGAGTGTCGGGTAGATTTAATAAATTATGGATAAAGGCTAAATGTTCGCACGTGCGTAGATGTTTGTAAATCGCACTCTCTTTATCAGTTACAGCGTGTTCACGTGTTCGGGTGAGAAGGGTTCTGTCAGTTTTGCCAATGTATGATGACTGGCAGCCAGGACAACTGAATTTGTAGACGACGTGTGATTTGTTTAAAAGTGGCACTTTATCTTTGTTGTTGGTGTAGAAGCACAATTTTGTGGTTTTCTCACAAATTCTGATCTGGGTGTTAGGGTTTTTTAAATGTCTCCGCAGCTTTCGTTTAAAGGAACGAAGAAGTTGTGACGTTTTCTCGCCAATGTAGGGAATAGAAAGCCAGATAGTGACGGGCTCATCTTTATCTTTGGAGTTGTTGGCTGTTGTCTGATTCTTGTTAAGGGCGTTGGATGAGAAGCGGCGAATGAGCGCATGAGAAATACGTGACGGAAAGCCATTCCAGGAGGTGATCTTTTTTAGAGTTTTTAGTTCAAACTTAACCATATTGGGTGAGCAGATTCTATGAATGCGGTCGACTAGTGCTCTGATCCAAGAAATTTTGTGACGCCAAGGAACGAAGCTGTCAAAGTTGGTGTATTGACCAGAGAAGGTGTCTTTACGGTAGATTCCAATGCCATTGGGTGAAATGTTAATATCCAGGAAATGCGGGGTGGTGTTTTCAAACAAGTCATAAGTGAAGCGTATGTTCTTGTCAAACTTATGAAAGTAGTCTAAGATAAGATTGATCGTGTCAGGTTTAATTAGGAGTAGCGTGTCGTCAACATATCTACAGTAGAAAGTTATCAATTTACGGTCGATGAGAGGTTTGACGACTGTTTGTTCAAACTCTGTCATAATAATGTTAGCCAATACTGGACCTAGAGAGCCACCCATGCTGACTCCATCAGTTTGTTCGAATAATTTGTTGTTACATGAGAAAACAGTTTTGGTACAAGTATCAAGAATTAGCTTACGAAGAGTAGACTTCTTGAGGTTTGTGTCGATCAGTTTGTTGTTAAAGATTCCGTCCAAAATAATATTAAGAGTCCGTTGGAGAGGAACAATGGATTAAAATCAGCAGGGAACTTTACGTATTCTCTTGAGTATACTGGTACCTTCTATTTAAGCTGCTAATTTTGTATACATTTTTAGTCTGATGATGGTATAGTTTATACCGAAATATAACTGCCATTTAAAATCTTGTTTTCGTTCATTTGTTGTCAAAATTTAAAGACACGATGAATCTACTCGGTCTATCGTTTATCTTATATGTCCTGAAATTATCGTCAGGTTCTGGCTTTTACTCCTGTTTATACACACACACACAAAAAAATCCTGGACTGCAGTTTCCCTTTCATCGTCAAGTACCGTAAGTGTTTACTTTCTGTTAGAAATTTGCTAGCTCGGTAGCAGTGTACAGGTAGGTGAAGTAAAAGAATACCTGATTCAATGAGAAAGAGAGAGAAAATCATAATCCAAGTCTCTGGAGAAGAAAAGAAATTGATAGAGTGGCCTAGCCTGCGAAAACAGCCGTCCTTCTTCGGTCCCGGCCCGAGTGGCGTTTCGCGTGAAGGACGTCTGTGATTCACTGCAGAAAAATCCATACTGATGACAAAAATCTGTCCCACATCTGGTCATAAGCGCTGATTGGGTTCGATCGGTTATTATGCATAATTAATTCAGTAGATATGTGGGACAGTGAAAATTCTCACCAAAACAAATCTGATGTCAAGTAATTGTAGCGGTGGTTTGTGTAAATTGGGGTTGACAAGCCTACACAATCTTGACGGTTTGTGACATCTGTACATTTGCCGTTCTCTGTTCGGTTACTCAACCTTTTTGTCGCTTCACTCGTGTTTATGAAGGGCACTTCATGCTGTGTCATAAGAAGGAATTTTAAGAAGAGTCGAGCCGTTAGACCCTGCCATGGCAAATTTTTAGAGGTCATAAGTCTACATGATCTCCGCTGTTAGATGCGTGATACTTCGTGGATTTCAACACCTCCGTAAACAGTGATTAGAACTGTTTGAGAGTACAAAACTGATATCATATTTGTCCTCATACCTTTTTCTTTTGGTCCTTTAGAGACGCTGTAGCTTTACTTTGAGAAAGCTATACACCAGCTTGTCTAGTGAAATTCTAATTTTTCTTTCAGCTATCTGATTGAGCTTATGTTTTTCAAGCTTGATGAAACGACATGATTCAAATACAACTGTTGACATGCAAGTCTGTTGAATGTGTCTTTGTTTGGCGTAGTCAAGACCATGGTCTTGATCCTCCATGTGGATCTCATCAGTTACTGGTATTTCTAAAATACTCTGTACATCTAAACTTGCTAGCTTAACTCATACATTTGTAGCTTGGCACAAATCTTTCTTGATTGCAAATGATAATTTATTCAAATTATAAAGTTCACAATTACGTCATCAGTATGGAATTTTCTGTGGTGAATCGCAGATGTCCTTCACGCGAAACGCCACTCGGGCCGGGAGCGAAGAAGGACGGCTGTTTTCTCAGGCTAAGAGTGGCCCTGAATAAGAAGAAGTACCGTTAAACGTTTACGTAGCCGGTGCTCCGCTACAGATGCCATTTCAGGTGTTTTGCGGGAAGAGTCTCTGAGATATGAAAAGTTTCTTGCCACTATTCATCTACAGAGCTTTAAGGGGGATTTGGGTCGACATCATTGCCTGCAAATGGACAACGATCTGCGCTCGGCATTCAGTGGAGTCAGAAAATTTATAATTTTCTGAAAAGTTTCTGTACAACATTACAGCACGTGCTTTCCGAGAAAACCTCAAACCGCCCGTTGTATGCGGTCTACTCACTAGTTAATTAGTTCCATGTAAACAGCGTCTCTTATAACTGCGATTTAGTTACGAAATCTTGGTAAACAGTAACCTTAGTAAACCTCTCTCGTGAAAACACGGGCTAAATAATCGATAATCATAGCTATAGTATTAAATGATAAAATAAAACCTGCTTTACATGAGTGCCGTGTATAAAAATTCTAAATCTAACCTGATGAAAAGAGACGCTCACAGCCAGTCCGGAACGCACTAAGGGAGTCAAGCCTGCCGCAACTCGATTGGTAAGCTATTCCAAAGAACTGCTCCAGAGTAACTGAAACTATTCTTCATATAGTTTGTGTGTGGCTGTGGGATGGCTAGTTTGCCCTCTGTGTCCCTTAAGGAGTAATTGGAGACACTACTACGGTCAACAAATTTGAAACTACGGTCATTGGGAGTAAGACCATTAAACGACTCATAAACCATCACAGCCTTATGGATTGTTCGTTGAGAATCAAGTTTTATCCCTCCAAGTTTTTTAATGAGGTTATCAGCGTTGGCATCATAGTTTGGATGGTATTTATTTAAATCTGAACGATTACCCTGTTTGAACAAGGGACGACTTTCGAAAGTTTCCATTCATCAGAGAAAATTCCAGAAACAAAAGATTGATTAAAGATAGTACAGAGTGATTCGGCTATTAAATCAGCACATTTGCGCAAGAGTTTTGCAGATATTTTGTCCAAACCAGTAGATTTTACATAATCTAGACAAAAGCACAAGAACTTTGGGGACATTGCCTGGTTTTAGTTTGAATGTGCAGTGACCAGTCTCTGGCTATACAGGGACGTGCCACTGGATAGGGTATGGTTTTTTGGCCTTGCTGTCCTAAACAGGGTATACAATTTGACTTGCCTCTGTCATAAACAGGTTAAAAACTTGTCCTAAACATGGTATTACGAGCGGATAGAGAGACTTAAGGTGGCTGAACACAGTTTTAGCGCGCGCTCTTGCTAACGCGATTCAGCCCGCACACAAGTATTGCATAAAAACAAACATGGCATAAATAGGGCAACCATTTTATTTGCTCAATGTCTGCGCTATCTGTACTATTTTTTTCTTCACAAATGAACACAATGTATTGAATTGATGGTTTTAGTCTTTTATTACAAAGGTATGTTAGAAAGGTAACGATGCAAAGAACTCAGCTCTGCTATTTCTTTGTTGCTAAAAGAACCCAGTTAAATGCAGCGCATGCGTAGTAAGTCGAAACAAGTGCGACTGAGTGAAAAATTGACTTCTCGGAGACGCTTATTTCTCAAGAACCACTCATTAGAATTTCACGAAATTTGGCACGAAAATACTTTAGGAAATAAGTAACTGGAGGATTGAAAAAAAATTGAACTTTAACAAAGGAAATTCAAGATATGCCAGTGAACCTTCAAAGAGGGATAATTGAAAGGCCACGTGCAAGAATGTCCCCTTGATTTTTTGCTAAAATCGAAAGTGGCCAAAACAGCTCCAAACTTCGCATGCCAATTTGTTTATACCTGTAGAAAACTGCCTTGCACTTATTTTCCCTCGTTTCTGTTGCGTATTCCAGAAATAAAGTATGCAAAACACTTGCTTGTCACAGTCCGCGTGCGTCTTTTGGAACTGCTTTGTTGCACAATACTATTAGCGTTGTTTTTCTTTTAAGTTTTTTCAAATGCTGACTTTAACTCCTAGGGTTAAGAGTTCCCAGTTTTATTAGATTTAGGGTTAGGGTTACCGCTCGTAAACTAGGGTTAGCGTTGAAGGTTAGGCTTACAGAACAAGGTTAGGGTTAGCGTTTGGGGTGAGGGTTATGGGTCGAGCTTAGAGTTAACATTCAGGGCTAGGGTTATTGCTAGTGCTCAGACTTAAGGTTATTTCTAGGGTTATTGCTTGGGATTAGGGCTAGCGCTTAGAGTTAGCGCTAGTGCCTCGGTTTGGGCTAGAGTTGAGGTCAGGACATGTTAGGGTTAGCCGTGTTAGGCCAAGGGGAACAATCTCGACTTATGCAAATCGATACCTAACTAAACTCAATGAAAGAGAGAGAGAGGTTGGATGTTTTGCAAATCGGCTACGTCGGTGATTGAAATGTTTCTACGTGAAATTACTTTTTTGGTACAAAACTGCTCGTTCCATGAAATTATTATATCTGACAACACAGAAAGAGAAAGCCTTAAGCTAACACGCTGCTCATGCCGGAAAAAAGCGCATGAAACAGAAAATTCATCAGCAAAGGAACTCTGAAATAGAAAGCAAAACTTACATTTGAGCTGAAGTTTTCTTCTTCCTATAGTCTTCCTATAGTTAAACCTGCGATCAGGCGTTCTTTGTCTTTTTTTCTTCGCGGCGGGCTGGATTCTATCACAATTCAAAGTAATCATCTGCTTGGAAAACCACGATACACACACACGGAACGCTTGCTTCCGAATTTAACCGACCTGCAATTTCTCTTTGGCCCGTAAAAATGGCTTAGAAACTTCGAAGGTCTTCGAAGCACAGGTCAAATGCAACAACTTTGCTGCCTGGCCTTTCTCGCCAGTTTCCGGCCGTGTCTGATTCATGCTAACAAGTGCTATAAGTCGCACACACGATGGTCACGGCGCTTTATGTATGAAAGATTATTATAGGATATCCCAGAAATTTTTGGAGCGAAGGATAGTGAGGCGGCTAATTTCAAGAAAATGATAAGAGTCTAGAAAGCAGTTCTAATTTTCAAAACTGACACACGCTGAAGTTTGGCAAATGAGCCATAAGTCCACAACGGATGCTTTGTTTTGGATGAAGAAGCGTTTCTAGACTCTACCGCCTGGCTCACTTGTTCCTCAATGGCTACGCTTACGGCAGACTTAAACCATGATCTCGGAACAAGAACACACGTCGCTTCTTTGAGGTGTGCTAGTGACTTTGATCGAGGGTCAAAGGCTTAATGATGCCAAATCTCCTACCAGGTTGGCGCAAATATTCCTTGAATAAGCGTTGAATATTGGTGGAAATAATGAGCAAACTCTGTGTAATAAACAGGTAAGCCAGCTCTGACTTTGTGTTATCGCTTTGCGCGCCAAAAGCGTAAGTCACTGACAATGGCAGCTAATAAACATGTCATCCCAGATCCCTACCAGTAAAAATGTCAATTAAATTACAAAGACACGGAGAAGGTTTTTTAAAGAAAAAGAAAAACAGAACGAAAAAAAAAAAGATATCACCGACCTCGAATCAAGCCCACGAGTGTCACGACAAAAAAAATACGAATCAGCTTCGTTCAGTGCTTATCCACCTGAGCTAACGGAGCAGCAGTGCGAAATCATTGCGTTATAGTGACTTCATGCTTTAGCCAAACAAAAGGTTTCTTTTGTTTTTCATTTAACAATAGATCTCCAAAAGATGCCGCTTGGAAAACTGAGTCAGTTTTGCATACGTTATTTCTAGACAACAAAGAAAGACCCTGCGAAACAAACTTCAGAGCAATGTTTCTCAGGTAAAACAGAGCCCACATGCCAAAATTCAGCTACTTTTGAGCACTTTGAAAATGGCCAAAAAATCTAGGGGACGTTCTTGCTCGCGGCCTTTCAATTAAAGATCTGTTTGTTAAATTACTATTAAAATAGCGCTAACTTGCAAGTATCGTTACAAGCTTGTTGCATGCAAATTATAAAGAAAATCTAATGACTAGATTTTCTGCAAATAAACAAAACCGATTTTAAACACCTGTTTATATTTGATCATGTTGCCATGGCAACGGTACATACGTCAGCTTAATTATCACAAAGGTGAAGTTTGTGTTGTTAACTTGCTTGCTGCCATTTTTGGTGACCAAAGGATCAAGGGTTTTAGAGAAAAATGTAAATGAAACAGAGGTATCAAAAACTGTGTTCAGCCACCTTAAACCCAGACTCTGCAAGGAGTCTCATTCTTTTCTTAGCCTGCAACCCAGAGCTTGCGAGAAGTTTAAAGAGCATGCAATTGAGCAGCGGACAAGCAACGCGTTTCTTTTCCTGATTTGCATAATGTCGACTGAGTAAAGCGACTGTTAACCCGACATTATAATGTCAAAAATCAACATCAGATCATTTTCTGGACAAGAATGCTATTGTTGTCGGTATCTTAATGTTAAATATTTTTCCATGTAGCAGTATTATAGCACATGCACATTACAGAACAGATTGTACTGGTAGGTCTAGTTCCTCTGTCTTGAGTAACATGATAAAAGAAAGATGTCACTGTGTCGCACAGGCATGAGGGATCCTGCTAGTATATATATTGTTTAGGGATATTTTTCTCTTTTAAAGTTCTATTAGTGCCTTAATCAAAATAAGATTAACCTCAAAAATATAAGTTCCACTTATTCATATACAGTAATATAAGAAATCATTCCTCTTTGATTCGCTATTTAAAAAGAATTACCTTTCTATAGATGCAATGACAACACTTTGCTACGCAAACTAATTTAGATGGCGTTGATGCCGTTTTGTTTAGTTTAAGTTTAGAGACTGAGGACTTGCTCTTTTCCTGTAGATCATAATATTTTTGTGCCATCTGGAGATTGTGGGCCATCAGGTCTGCAAGATTTCCCCTGGCTTCACTGCTGTCGCTTGCTGTGTGTACTTGAGAAATGACAGACTTTCTGAGGAGAGTTGAGCTAGGATTGCTGTCCACTTGAGCCTTCTTCCAGACTGATTTGATCACTTTGGTTATTTGACTCAATACCATTGGTTCGCCATTCCACGTAAAAAAGGACGTTTGAGCTGGGGTTAGGACTTACGCTGGTAACCTTTGATCGCATCTCCCTCACAAAAATGGCCATCCAACTGTACATTTTCAGGCTTAATACTATTCTCGCTGGACCCTGTGTGGCAAAAGTCTTCTGATCACTTACATGAACAACATATTCATCATCGTGTTTCACAGCATTGTTCAGTTTTCCCATTTTCATGTTTGCTAGGACTCCAGCCCTGTTGGCATTATCAATTGAAATCAGAACAAACAGAAAATCTCTGTCAAGAGTGTAATTGGCTTCAATCATTTCTAAGCAACGAGTTCCCGATAGCTGGCCGAAGAGACAAATGGCATTTCTTGCGAGTCATGCAGTACCTCATGTGAACCTCATTCGTTCTCCTTGACAATAGTCTCCATTGTTATCAGGGCTGGAGGCATTGTACAGGGTAGCTATATATTGTTTCTACTACCAATGGTATTGCCGCTTCAATGAGGTGCTGTTGGACCCTTTCTTCTTGCAGCCTGGCTTAATTCTAATTCAGCTATTTGCTTGGGATTAATTAAAGCGTGCAAGTCTTCTTCCATCTTTTCCCAATGACGTTTTGAAAAGGATGCGGACCACCTAGTTACATTCTCTTTTACAGAAAGTATCTGTTCTTTAGATATGTTCACTGCACAGTAGTTGCTCAAAGCAAAGGAGTAGAAATGGCAGAGACTCATCAAATAGGATTTAGTGGTTTTGGGGTGGTACTGATGTTTTGCAAATCCTGCCAGAAATTTGTCATTGATGATATTAGAGTTGAAGAGAGATGCCATGTCTTGTTTGCTATCAATCGCTTTCAAGAGGTTACAAATTTGCTTTCCATGTTGCTTGCTTGTCTTGTTGTCCAGGTTCTCTCCGTCCGCAGAGTTCAACCAAGCTTTAAATTGAACAGTAAAGTCAGGTGGATCGTGATCTGAAGATTCAATGTGGCTCGCTTCACCAATATCACTTTCATCTTGCTGGTCTTGTTCCTTGTCATCAATGGTCACCACTTCATGGAATGATGACCTGTGATCAGATGTTAGAGACATGCTTGCTTCGTCTCCTTCAGTAGCTTGAGGTTGCTTATGATATGGTCTCCTCTGCGATTTAATCACAGACCCTGGTACTCTAGATAAGCGATCTTTGTACTCTTGGGCTTTGGGATCCAGCTTGTGCACATTTCTTAAGTGTGCAGGGATTCTCTTGACTAGTGAAGTGCATCCAATAACAGGGCAATAGCTGTGTTTATGATTATCTTTTGTTTTCTGTTTGGAGTTCTCCATTTTGTCATTTGTTTATTTTTTTGCTTTCTTTTGAGGAACATTTGCAAAGTCTGAGAAGGTGTAAGTCTTTCTCATTCCAAAGTGTATAATAGCAGTTTTAGAATGTTCTGTAGACCAACCATTCACGTTTTGCAGATGGTGTGGGAGGTGAATCACGCTGGCACCACATAAAGGTAGAGGACACTTCTTTAATCCTTGATTAATTGACTCTTTTGTTATGTCCATTTAAAACTTCACTCTCAATATTGACTCTTTTGTTATGTCCATTTAAAACTTCACTCTCAATATCATCATCTTCACTCCCTGCACTGTTCCCAATAGATGAGCTTGTATCACTGCCTGGTTGGTAAGACTGACTGGACTCAGCACTACCTGATGATGGTCCTTCATCCTGCACACAGTAAGAATACTACTTACTTAAAAAATCATTCTGTCAGGTCTACTTTACAAAAGAAAAATGGTCAGCTACACAACTCAGATCTCCATGTCTTGATTGAAACTTACTGTCTGAACAACATTCTGAAAGCTTGTAATACTCTACAAGTTATTCAAATGTCCTTTTTCTCTTGTTCTATTATATGAGGTATACATTTCCTTTCATTAACAGTTCACTTTCATTAAAAGTTTCTATCGAAAGATTACAATAACTGAAGAGTGGCTAGAAAACTTCATATTGCATATCTCATGTTGCACTTTTTTCTATTTTTATTTGTCTGTATGCGCATAAACGTAGCCACAGACTTGTGCACCATTATTTCTCTCCGTTGGGAAGAACGGTCAAAACTGTTTGTTTACGGACATACAAATGCATAATTTCAACAATTGGGTCAATTTTTCATAATATATAAATGTGACTAAATGTGATCTTCCCATGCAAAATGTTATGGCTTATTAGTCCGCAAAACTGAAAATCGACTTTGAGTCATCTATAGTAGAATTGCAAAGAAAAGTACCTGAAGGGAAGTGAAAATCACTTTGAGTTAGCAGGCTCAGGTATATTAAGACCTGGGCAGGGTGGAAAAATAGGTAAAAATAAGTAAAAAAACATTGTAACAATAAAATACTGTTTATATGGCTTTTAATGAGCTTAATTGCTTCCATGCATTTGTTTCGATTTTTCTCAATATTAATTTTTAGTAAAAAAGTGCCATGTGACAGTTTAATGTTCCCTTTCCCGCCATTTTTATATGGTTACCTTGCAAGAGTAGTTTTTGCTTTCCTTAAATTACCAAACCCGTCCGTAGGGTAGTTGTTGAGATGAGGAATTTGGAATGTACTGGCAAGGATGTCTACACTTTGGTTTAATGTGCCATAAGCAATTTAGGCACTTTCTTGTAGGTGTCGACTATTGTCCATCGGGCTGATGTTATTCCTACTGCTTTGATACAGCCTCTCCATTTAGTTCCATGTTAACTGGGGTTCCATGAAAATATGTTGTGGTAAACACGCAACATATTCATTCATTTGCAAGCTGAAGAAAAATTAGGAAGATCCAAGAACTGTGTTGAAAAGCAGCAGTCACATGTTTCTCGCTTAGCACATTCACTTCCACCACACAAAAAAAAACATGAAAATCCCAAAGACCCTCATCAAAAATTATTTAAGCTCATGGCAAGCACATTTAGAAAGGATAAGTGACTTTTTGTTACCAGGAAAGGTTGTGTGGTGGTCTCAGGATGATGACTTTGTTCAGTTTTTTGATGCCTGCAATGAGGCTGAGTTTTGTGACGAGGGTCCCCCACTGCGCCACTTTAGGTCATGTACCTTAAAGAATGAAGACCAGTATCTGAAGAGATGTTGGCAGCAATGCCTAGAAAGAGAAGCGTAATTCCTACTCACATCATTCAGGATGAGAGTGAAGATGGCAAGGAAATGCGAATCTACACAGATTATTTTACAGGTCCATTGTTTGCTGAGCTTGCTGCAAAAATTGCACTGGATCACACTGAATCTGAAGACAAGTCATTGGAACCAGATGGCAAGCATTTAACAACCAGCTTTAATAATGCATTGGAAGAGGACCTTGAAGAAGAAAACAGTGGGGAGACAGTGGCAGAGTTCAGTCTTATTGGAGAAGAGCAACCTGAAGACTTAAATGACGACAACTTGCTAGGAACAAGCCCAGTTACCAAACATCAAGATGAAGCTAAAGTCTCAGGTATGATAGTTATTTAAACTAAAAAGGGCATACACATAATTAGCTGTCATTAATACAAGTAACAATGGTAAATTCAAATAAAAAGAATGCAAATAAGAGTCCAGGGCTCCAGTTCAATAATTCAGTAACTGTAATTTCAATGTAGTCAATTTACAAGTGTATGTAACCTCCCTCTGTACTGTTTGAAACATAGGAAACATTAATTTAGTAATAAAAGGATATTTATTGATTATTGAAACATTTAATCAATTTGTTGTGAAAACATAATATCCTGTGAGGAGCACTGACACCAAATTATAGAGAGGGAACTATGACTCACATGTGTATCTTGAAAACAAATATAACTGCTTAGGAGAAAAAACTTTTTATCGAACCAGCATTATAACTTGACTTCCATTTGGCAAAAGAACATGATTTTGAACATACATGTACATTTTTAGAACCCATTGATACAGGTATCCTTTTATCATGGTCGAAAACCAAGTAAAAACAAATGGATCAATGTTTTGTCAGGCTACGGGACTGCCCCAGTCGACTGTGGCTGATCGTGTGCAAGTATTCCACTTGATGACAGTTGGCAAAGTACAATCCAGAACACACAAACCGGCCACAAATTTAGAAAAAAACACACTAAAAGAACTCCGGCGAAAGCGTCTAAAACAAAATAAGGCTTGTAAAAATAAGATGCATCAAATCACAAAAAAAACAAGAGTGTTCACTCATTAGGTCTAAAATAGTGAAACATCTGGAAGTGGCCCACAAGAAGGAGGTCACGGAGTTAACCGCCTCAGTGCTCGATGCACGAAGAAAAGCAGTGTTCTTCTGGAAAAAAGTGGAAGGAGAACAAACTTCTCTGTTGGTCTCAAATAGATTGTTTGCTGGATTGTTCCAGGTAAGAAGTTGGTTTTCATGTGTGATACTGATGTGTTATTGAAATACACTGAAATTTCTCTGCTAAAGATACATTGCATTACTATTAATACCAGTTCCTTGGAAAATGAAGCCAAACAAAAATTGCAGGTTGGCCATTTTGATCACCCTCCCCACCTTTGGTCCAGGGGAGGAAAAAAAGGAAAACAAATGAAAAACAAGACTGAAAACCAACTCAATAACTGAAATCATTACACATTGAACTCAAACTCTTTTCTGACTGGCCAAAAGCCTGCAGTGAATTTTCGAAATAAGTGCTCATGACATCATAACTGCACATTATACAATAATCATGTCAAGGACACTCAAGGTCACAGGTAATATGTCAAGTTTGTGTGATTTGTGTTGCTTTTTGTCAGTGAAGAACCAAAAACATGACTTCCAATTTTTTCGTTCAGTGTATAATAACAATGTCTGTACAATGATTAGTTTCAGTTTTTGTGATATCCAGAATAATCAAGGTCTTGTAGGGGTTATCAGCCTCGGCCTTTGGCCTCGGCTGATAACCATTACTTCGACCTTAGGGTCTGTTGGATTATGCCAGCTTAATTTTGAGCATAATAGTATATCTGGAGCATCAGGCATAATGCTGGCATAATACTAATATTTTTGCAGCATAATGCCATTGTTTCTGAAAACTGTGAGAGGTGTATGCAAATTTTGCCAGCACCTCGCTCTAGAATGTACAAAATTGATAAAGATGGGAATAGTTTAGGAACTTTGTATCTTAGACTCGTACCCAGTGTGTTTCGATGCTGTTAGTTTTTGACTCATCAAATGCAGGTTCATTGGAGAATTAACAAACGGTAAACGCTATGGCGTGTACTATTGAGTTATGGATGCATGCGGGAGGTTGCTAAGCACGAAAGAAGCGTAAGAGTCGTGCGACTCTAGCTTCTTGAGTGCTTAGCAAACCTCCCAAGTGCATCCATAACTCAATAGTTCAAGCTATGGCGTTTACCATTTGTTTTATAACATAACATTGAGAAATTGGAACAACAGAAGTCTTTTTAAAGTCCATACCACGCTGCTTGTGTCAATGTGTCACACAATGCTTTTTTCAGCTAGCGCTCTGAAGAAAAACATTTGTTTTGACGTTGATATTGTGGTAGAAAAACAAATCGAAATGTGGTTTATTGTGATCTGTACTCTTACCGACAACGAGTACGTGTCATTACTCATTTCCCGAACATTTTTTTCGTATTGTTTCTTGCATATTAAGCGAGTTTGTAAAAGTTTTTAAAAGGATAAGTCTGACGCGTACAAGCAGCTCATTTGCATAATGCAGCCCGTGCACTTTCAAGTCTGAGTCGGTGTTTTCAGTTGTCAAGACAAATATTTATTTCGTTATCTTTGATATTGTGGTAAAAAAATTGTGGTTTAGCGTGGTCTGTACTCTTATCGACAACGATACGCGTTATCACAGTGGTCAAAATGCTGTGGACCGCAACAAATTGAGCTGCATCACAAAGCGTGCGCTTTGCTTTAGTTGTTGAGTACATCAGCATCATACACCCATGGGCAAAAAGTAGATGCTGAATTAGCCAATCAGAACGTGCGCTTTGCTTTAGTTATGTTATAAAGACATACAGTGAGCCTTTCAATTCCTCACAATTTCCAATCTTTCACTTGCTCATGTTTAAGTGAATAATTATTGATAAGTGAATAAAGAAGGTGAATTTTTGTGCTCGGTAATAAATGTGAAAGGTGAGTTAATCTACATGACACAAGCATGGGACAAAGAAAAATCTGAGTCCCTGACAGGGATCAAACCCATCACCTCCCAAACAAGACAAGATGACA